>CAUYQU010092584.1:0-10958 GCA_963574635.1 Cheracebus regulus
GGGCACATATACACCATGGAATAATATGCAGCCATAAAAAAGGTTGAGTTCATGTCCTTCGCAGGGACATGGATGAATCTGGAAACCATCATTCTCAGCAAACTAACACAAGAACAGAAAACCAAACACCACATGTTCTCACTCATAAGTGGGAGTTGAACAGTGAAAATATATGGACACAGAGAGGGGAACATCACACATCAGGGCCTACTGAGGGGTGAGGGGCTAGGGGAGGATAGCATTAGAAGAAATACCTAATGTAGATGATGGGTTGATGGGTGCAGCAAACCACCATGGCACGTATATACCTATGTAACAAGTCTGCACATTCTGTACATGTACCCCAGAACTTACAGTATAATAAAAATAAATAAATAAATATGCTAAAAGCTAAAGAAAATTTATTTCAGAAATATATTTACAAAGCATTTCAAATTAATTTTTTGCTTGCCTCCATTCCAAAATTAACCAAAATGCTTGTATCAGTTAGAAATATTAGGGTGTTACAGAAACCCATGAAAGTGTAGTTTAGTTACAAGAAGCTGTGTGCTTTATATAAGAAGGTTGAAAGTTGGCATTCGAGAGCTTACCAGCGTCTTTTGGGGCAAAGACTGCTTCAACCTTTCTACTCTTGCAAGTGATTCTCTTTTCTATTGTTGCAAGCAAAAAGGGAAGGAGGGATGGAGGGTGAGGGGGGTTGATGAGTAGGGATGTCCCTGTAGTACAGCAGCAGAACTGTCCAAAATACTGCTGGCAGACCTATGCACCATCTCATCTGGTGAAAGTCCTAGGTGCAAGAGAGGCTGGACACTTAGTTCTTTACCTGTGTACCTTGCAATTCCAAGGTGATGGTTCAGTTAAGAAGAAGGGCAGAATGGTTAATATGCAGACAAAAAGCTGGTTGCTCTATGAACTGGCCATTCAGAGATGACTGCTATCATTAGATGTTTGTTTGATTAAGGATATACAAATATTTTTATAATGTGGGGTTGATTTATTTTCTTTTTTTTTAACATTATATGTGAATATATTGCATGCAAAAGCTCTGAGGCATTCTTTTTCACCCTGTTAAGTGGCTTCACAGTTTCCATGTCAGGGATATATAATCTGTGTTTTGGGGAAGTTAGGTGGTTTCCAAGTGTTACTACAAACAAGGCTGTGATGAATATATTTGTAAATACTTCTTAGGATATTTCCTGTAAATGAAGTTACTGGGTCAAAGTTATAGACATATTTAAGGCTTTGGATTTGATTACTAAATCACCATTTGGAAAGGTTATCTCAATTTATATTTCTATCTTGTTTCTAAGTATCTTCACTAGTTCTAGAATAATTATCTTTTAAAAAAATTTTTTTGATAAAATCATTCTGGAATTGTAAAGAGTGCTAAGAAGATACAGATACTTAATGAGATGATGAGGTCCATCTGTATAAATGGCATAAACCATATTAGTGAAGAGATCACCAGACCCCATAGTAGGGCAGTGCCTTGCTTATGTGAAATAAAAATGTAGTTGGTGCCTCGCCTCCCAGTTGGTAAGTCCCTGTATCGGAGTGCACCACCAGTCCTTTCCCCCAAGCTTGTTTATATTAGCAGACAACCTTGTGGTTGTTTCTCATTTGTTTTTAGTTTATTCCTAACAAGATAGCCACTACTTAGGAGGGCCCTGACTGAGATAGAGGTTAGCATCAGGTGTTTTGAGTGAGTAAGAAACACGGGAGAGAACTCGACAAACACGTGAAATAACAGAAGCATATTATTACTTACAGATCCCAGTGAGAAGAGGATGGTGCGTCCCACAGGGCCAGTGGGAAAGGGAGAGCCATCAGGATGTGCATGTTCCATCAGCAGGTAGGAGCAGGAGAGAGGAAACAACAGACCTAGAAGCATATGCCTTTACTGGGGTGCAAGTTGCCACCCAACCAGGCTTCCCATAGGAAGTTGTAATTGGTGGTTTTAGAGCAAACAGGGAGGAGTCCCGTGGATTCACGCGGTGACTGAGAGGCGGTCTCTGCAGCATACCTGTGCAGTCTGTGTGGGTGTGGGTGTCAGTAGGGGTGCGTCAATAAGGATCTCTGTAGCTGTCTCATAATGCAAGACAACACTATCCTGGATCCACCACTCTGAGAAGCTAGGAGGAGATGGAGCCCTGGAATCTGGATTGAGAGTGATTAGCTGTGCTTCTGACATGAGAATGTTACACTCTGACTCAAAATGGACACTGAGACAACATAAAATGGTAGGAATTCACTGCATTTCTCATATTTAAAGTAGGACTTTCTCCTGTTTCCTAGTTTATAAAAATGTAAAATGAGATCCTGTGTAGGGAGAGCATTCACTAAAGAGCTACAAGCTGTTTTATAGCATAAAAACATATTACATTCCCGACTTTTTATTATGCTGCTAAAGACCTTCATTTTATATTTTCTTTTCTCTTTGAGAAATGTTATAGAATCCTAAAATGTGAAAGTTGGAGGAACTTTATTACCAGCCTGAAGCTATCTCTCCACTTTAGCATTTAACAAATGGAAACATGTTATATAAGTATTTGGTAAATAACATATAGTTTGGAAATTATAGTGTACCAAGCTGTGGGTTATTTGTTGATATTAACTCACCTGAGCTAATTTAATTCTCATGCCATGTTTACTGAGTCAGATTCCCTTATTATTCATAGTTTTCTAGGAGAACACTGAGGTTTAGAAGTTTAATGTTCCTAAAGTGACACAGTGAACAAGCAAGGGAACTAGTATCTATGCCCAGGAAGATCTGCTCCACAGTCAAAGCTCCTGGCCGCTAAGCTCTGACACCTGTAAATTATATTTTTGCTAATTCCCCAACACTAATCTCATTCCTTTACTATTCAGTGCAGAGTGTCTTTCCTGACTAGGCAATTGGAGTGGGTCTAGATGGGGACAAAGCACAGGTGATCATCTCACTGATAGTCAGGCCAAACCAATATGGGTTGTGCGACGGGAGGAGTTGGTTGATTAAATTCAGCATCTCATCTCATAAAATGGGGTTAATACAGGTATCTGTTTTATATAGGTAGGACTAGGGATTAAACGAGTTCTTTTAAAAAGCAAGCTGATTTTACATAATTTCTTATTCCTTCTGCAATTTAGCATTTGTTCAACAATAGCAGTAGGCTGAGCTTTGTACTGTGTTTGGAAGAAATATTTTGATTTCACAAAAGCTACTACAAGCAATGCAGGGAACTCCTGAGACATACTCAGGTAAGAGAATGCATAAAGAAGTGCAGGATTTGGAATTTCCTAGAAGAAACACTGGAAGAGAGGAGAAGAGCCAGCAAGACCAGGTTCTAACAGGTTATAGTTTAATTTGGAAGAGCTACTAGAGTTGAAAACAAAGAAATAGACATGGATTATTCATTATGCTGAGGATTTCTTTTTCTTGAGACCGAGTCTCACTCTGTTGCCCAGGCTGGAGTGCAATGGCGCAATCTCAGCTCACTGCCACCTTCACCTCCCAGGTTCAAGCAATTCTCCTCCCTCAGCCTCCCCAGTACATGGGATTACAGGCATGTGCCACCACCCTTGGCTAATTTTGTACTTTTAGTAGAGACGGGGTTTCACCATGTTGAACAGGCTGGTCTCAAACTCCTGACCTCATGTGATCTGCCCGCTTCAGCCTCCCAAAGTGCTGGGATTACAGGCATAAGCCACCAGGCCTGGCCGAGGATTTAACATAAAGCTTTCCTTAATTTTGATTTGATTTGGAAAGACTGGTCAAGAGTGAATTTGTGGAGCACTAGAAGAGCTTCCTCTGCGTTTGGAGATTAGACAGGGGCACATCGCCAGAGCAGACTCAAAGGATAAAGGGGGCACAGGGCAGGGAGGGCTTAGGAAAGAATGGGAGGCTTGGAGTTCTCTGTCATGCATCAATTTCTCCTTAGGACATTTTCTCTGAAAGAGAACATACAATAGTCATGAATAACAGGAAAATGCTATAGTCTGAAAGCTCTGTGAAATTGTTCTTAGGAAAAAATTGAGATTGTTGCCTGAAGTAAACATAGTGCTAACAGTATGTCTGGAAGGAGTGGATACCAATGTATTTATTCTTCCCCACTTAATCAGACATTTTTATAACATTCTTAATTTTTAAAATGTTCTATTGCACAGCATGATAAATATAGTCAATAGTGGAGTCAATACAAAATGTATATAGTCAATACATTTCAAAATTGCTAACAGAGTACATTTCAAATGTTCTCACCATAAAAAATGTTTTGTATTGAAGATGATGTATACGTTAACTAGGTTGATTTAATTATTCCACATTGTATTTATAGATTATAACAATACCGTGTATCTCATATATTTATGTAATTATAAATTTACAGTGAAATGTTGGTAATTCCAATAGGTTATTTACTTATTCAATCAATAAAAATTTCTGGTACATACTATATTTGGAGACAGGGTCTTGCGATGTTGCCCAGGCTAGTCTCCAACTCCTGGGCTCAAGGGATCCTTCAGCCTCAGCCTCCTGAGTAGCTAGGACTACAGAAGCATGCTACCACACCTGGCTGGAATACACTTTCAATGCCAGATATCCTGCCATGTACTAGAGAGACATTGATTAATGAGATAGTGTCTCTACTCATGTTGCTTGTATTGGTCCATTCTCATATTGTTAATAAATAAATACCTTTATAATTTATAAAGAAAAGGGTAATTTATAAAGAAAAAAGGCTTAATTGGCTTGCATTTCTTCAGGCTGTACAGGAAGCATGATTCTGGCATCTGCTCAGCTTGGAGTAGGGGCAGGTGGAGGGTCTCAGGAAATTTACAATTATGGTGGAAGATTAAAGGGGATCCAGGACTTCACATGGCTGGAGCAGGAGGAAGAGATAGAAGAAATATTATTACCAGCCTGAAGCTATATCTCCACTTTAGCATTTAACAAATGGAGACCATAGATGTTATATAAGTATTTGGTAAATAACATATAATTTGGAAATTACAGTGTACCAAGCTGTGATGGTACACTTTTAAACAACCAGATCTCACTAAATTCACTCACTCTCACAGGAATAGCCCTGAGGGGGCGATGCTAAACTGTTCCTGAGAAACCATCCCTAGGATCCAATCACCTCCCACCAGCCTCCTTATCCAACACTGGGGATTACAATTTGATGTGAGGTTTGGTGGAGCAGAGGTCCAAACCACGTCACCCTTAAAGAGGAATTCTGCAGAAGGGAAAAGCAACAGGGCATGTGTGCTGGATGAATTGAATTTGCTGCTCTAGGTCTGTGTCCTCCCTTCTTCACTGTGCTTGCCTTCTCAGGCTGACCTTTATGAACCGTTTCATTTGGTTCCACTGTCTCCAAACTCCCCATTGAGCTTGTGCAGTGGGAGGAGAATGAGGTTTAGTTATTTATTCCTGGGGCTCCCTGCCTGCTAGACCAGGTGTTGGGAGGAGCTGTGATCCTGCATTTAAGGCCACTGCTTCTTTTGGGTGTTCTTTTTCTATAGCAATTATTCTCCCTTTGAGTTCTGAAAGCAGCTGTCTCCCCTTATCATATACCAATGGTTGAGAAAAGATAATTGTCTGTACTGTACTCTCGGTGCTAAAACATCCCTTTTGGTTTTATTTTAAGCTTACAAACACCATTATAAATATACCACTTGAGGCTGAGAATGGTGGCTCAGGCTTGTAATCCCAGCACTTTGGGAGTCCAAAGCAGACAGATCATGAGGTCAGGAGATTGAGACCATCCTGGCCAACATGCTGAAACCCCATCTCTACTAAAAATACAAAAATTAGCTGGGTGTGGTGGCACATGCCTGTAATCCCAGCTACTTGGGAGGCTGAGACAGGAGAATGGCTTGAACCTGGGAGGCAGAAATTGCAGTCAGCAGAGATCACTCCACGGCAGCACTCCAGTCTTGTGACAGAGTGAGACTCCATTTTGTGTGCTAATTTCTGTTAAGGTACTGACTGGATACAGCAAGTACAACTAATGTCTCTGACATGTGTAACTTACACAGTGGTAGTTTGTTGATTCCTCATAAAGGTGTGACTTCTATTTACATCAATCCTAAAGGCTGGGAGAACATCCTCAGTTTTGCACTCAATATCCAGCAGGATCTGGGGACTCAAAGAAGGTAAAACTGAAATCAACTAGGAATTATGCAGGGTCTTTTTTATTTAAACTTTGCATTTTCTACTCTTTCTATAGTTTTAGGAATAATCCTCTTTTTGGATGAGGCAAATTATTATAATAAAGAATTGAAGAAAAGACTATGCCTATGCTCAAAGGAGTAATACAATTAAAAAACATCTCATTAGCAAAAAGAATGTTAAGTAGGATATTACAGAAACAATTCAAATTGTTAAGTGCACAGACTATCTCTTAAATTATAGCAACATAGAAATGCCGACTGAATGGTTCTCATATCACCTAATCAGTTGTTATGAATCATTTAAACATCAGGTCAGATGGCCATTATTAAAATTGAAATTAACTTTGAATAACATGTAAGGAAATGTTTTATGGTCATGGCCCCACTCTTACTTATAACAGTATATTAATACATCATAGTTTGTGCATTATTTGAATGATTCCCAACTCTTCCACCACCATAGGAAAAATCAAATTTTATATCCTCTCTAATATGATATCATTTCTTTTGCATTCACATTGTATATAAAGAGCTATGAGCTTGCAAACAATAGTGAATTAATGTCAAAGAGTATTTAAAATACTAAATTAAAAGATGATTGTTCCTTGGCCCTTTGCTCTCTTTCCTTTAAAAGAATGCTAAACGTCATGTTAGATTTTGTGTTCTTCGAGAGTTTTTATGAGTTATCTATTTATAACTTGTATGTGTGGTCAGGGGAGCAATGGCTGGGTGTTATATATCCTCATCAAATCCAAAAAGACAGGGTTATTCTACCAAAAAACAGTCTGAAACATATGATACCATATTATACACAATTAACATTATGCATATGAAGTTTACTATTTGTTTCTCTTCCATATGAACTCAGGCAAAGCTCTGAAAGTAGTTAGATAAATTCTGAGTTCACAACCATAACGTAAGCGCAGAAAGCCGCACAAGACAGAATGTAAGAAATAACTTACAACTGACAGCACTCAAGCCTACTTACCTGAAGGTTGGGCTATCTGAGAAACATCTGTTGTTGTGTTTAAGAGAAAATCAGGAAAGTGCTTCTGAATTTTCTGTAATAAAATTAACTTTTTGTTTATTTATTTTTCTTAAATAACCAAAAGTTTCCCCTTGATAAAATTCAGAATATTTAATGAATCTATCTGCCAGTATGCAGGCATGTTTCCTACTATTCCATGCATTTATTTTCTACATATTTAAAGGACAGAAGGCAACATCATCACTACAAAACATGAAATTGATTATTGGAATCTTTTATTGGATTGTCAATGAAGGCCACCACTAAATAAAATTAAACTCATTATATGCCTAAGTCGGAGAACTAAGTTTGCAGAAATGACCTCTCCAAACTCAGCAAGATTTCTATAGGATTCTGAGAAATGTGTGGCTAAGACCTTGGTGGACTTTGAGAGATAGAGATATTTGGGTATTTGTTACTGTTATCTGGGTGATCATTGGTATAGGTGTGTGTGTGGTACCATCTTGCTGGCATTCACAAGAGTTGTTACTGACATGTCTATGCTGCCAACCAGTGAATTTAAAAGTATGTCCTATCATTGGTTGTGTGGGTTTGAGAAGTGATGTCATGGAGCTGAGTTATCATTGATTAAATTGTTCCTGGTGGTTACTTGCCATGATTGTAGGACCATCTATCTTTTTCTGACACTGTGGAAAATTCTATTCTCCTATTTTGGTGAACTCTTATCCAAATTTACAGTAAAAAAAAGTTGATTATAATATTGAAGTTTAATGTATAAAAATCTGATCTGTAGTGTGTTAATATTTCATCTTGCATTTGCCTTTGAATCATTTTTGAACAATTGGGTGTAACATATCATTACTTCCTTTTCTATTTTTATAGGCCTGAATATTTAGAACTGCTGTCCTTTTATAGTAGTAAATATGTTTTAAAATGTTTGAGTCTCTTTGGAGATTTGATTTGTAGTATTATTTAAAAAGAAATACAATGAACAATCATAACAGAGGAAGTATGATTAGGAACAGATCAAATTACATGATTATGTTGAATTGTGGTTTTTATATAGGTAAAATTATAGTCACCCTGTCCTAAATATTTATCAGTCTACCATTTGTTATGGATAAGTAATGATTAGAATATCCTTGGTAAAGATATAACTTAATAGCATTAATTGCTATACTGTCCATTTTTGTTTATTTGTTTGGCAAGTGGTAATATGTTTGACATTCTTTAAGATTCAGATGGTGATTGCCTAAAAACATAGACCTACACAAGTGCAAGTGGTTATCTGTACTTAGGGAAACATGGTGAGTTAAGAGAGAAGCATACAGTATCAACTGCTATGAAAGAATTGCAGGCTCTTCTCTTGATCCAGAGAGCTGAAAGCATGATGTGGATAGTAATGGAGCCTGGAGGATAAGAACTATGACATTGGTCTGCACAGATTTGACCTGCCTGAGTTCTTCACAGAAATCTAGAAATGAATGAAATGGTTTAATCTACTCAGGATTTTATTGTACTCTCACAGTGTACCTTCACTCATACAGGTTACAAAGGATGAAACACAGCAGTAGCAGCTTCCAGATGGCTGACTAGAGAGGCAGCTGGTACTTGCCTCCTCCATAAAGAAGAACCAAAACTGTGAGTAGTTAATAACATTTCAGATATATCACCTAAGAGAAATCACTGGAATTCAAAAAAGAAGTGACAGGAAACACCTAAAGCAAGGAAAGAGGGGGAGGAAAGGCGATTTGCAATTAGCTGAGAACTCTTCATGTGGGAAAAAGGTCAATGAATAACCCCACTGGTCAACTTTCCCAGCATAAACTCTGACATGCTAACCATGGGAAAGCCCTTAGGCCATCGTAGGCCTTGAGACTAACATAGGAAGCTCCCCAGAGACCACACAAGGCACCAATCCAGAAAAGGAGCTGGTGCTGGATCCCACCCATCTCCCAAGCTCTAAGCAGCCACAACAAGGTACCATATTGAGAGCCCAGCTCCAACCAGCCTGCCTCGTGTCTGGAAGCCCAACAGCCCCTGACTCCACATCTCTGAAACTCCACTGATATTTCCTCCTGTAGCCATTTCCACAGCTGTCTGCTGCCTCCAGGGCTGAAGTGTAAGCCATCATCAAAGACCCTGATGCCCTTAACAATGAAACTGCTGTGTATTTTCATAACCTCCAAGGGCAAACTCCCTTGAACACAGCAGCTGTCATGGTGAGTTGCTGAGGCCAAGCCTGAAGCGCCAGCAAACTGTATGCTCCCTAGTCACCTGTGTACTTAATGCTCCTGCCACTGAAAATGACTCTGCCCTCCCCAGTAGCAGGGTTGCAGCACATCAACTTCCACAGAGACTCTCCAGGTCCCTCCAGAGCTTTCCACTGTGGACCTGCGGCTTATCCTATCTCTGCCTACCACAGCCAGCACCCATATGCCACCGCTGGGGAGCCTGAGGACAGGTATACCAAGTCTATCTCTGCCCCACCCTCCAGTGCCCAGGCATACCCTCCAGGAACCTGGGGCTCTCCCAGTCCAGTCTGCCACTGTTGGCACATGAGAACTCTGCCCAGGGGCTGAGTTTGTACCCACCCAACCTCCTGCTACCACCACAATAGGAACCTACTCACGTGCACCATCTGTGGGCTTAGGGCTGGCCATCCAGCCTGTTACAGCCATGGTCAACACCAGCCTGGATCACTTGGACCTAGAGATTAGTCCCACCACTGCTCACCTACTCTACACCTGCTGCCACTCATCTGCCCGGAACACTGCTACCACTACTACTGGCACCTGAGTAGGCCACCTAAAGGCCCAAGGATAGGCATGCTTGGGTAACCACTGCAACCACTAGGGTCTGAGGAGAGGCTGAACTGTTGTCCTTGTATCCAGCAGAACTTCACTACAACCTCCACTAACACCATCTTTCTCTGACTCAGACATACCCAGCCACTATTTCCCCTGCCTGAAATCAATGCAAGGCCAGGTACCAGGCAACTAAGAACAGTCTCTACGCCCAAATTATTCAAACTGGCCAGTTCCTGAATCCTGCTCTGCCTTGACCTTGCCTTTCCCACAGAAACTGGAAAAAAAAAGGCTGTGGCCAATGCCCTCTTCTTAATCCTGACACTGGCATCTATTTGTGGTCCTGCATGGCACACGATGCCTCACTTTTTCAGGAGAACTGTGAGTAGCATTAAATACTTCTTTCAGTGGTATTGACCTTTCTGTGTCATTACTCATTTACCTTTGTAAGTTAATACCTGAGCACAAATTACTGATACTCAAAATCCTCATTGCTCAGGACTGATGGTAGATACAGAAGCACTCATGCCAACAAGAAAGCCACATGATTTTAAACTTTGGTTTATATACAGTTTTAACATGCGATTTGCAGGGGGAGACATGGAAGCTGAGCCTATTGATGTTTTTTTTTATTGCATTTTAGGTTTTGGGGCACATGTGAAGAACATGCAAGATTGTTGCATAGGTACACACATGGCAGTGTGGTTTGCTGCCTTCCTTCCCATCACCTATATCTGGTATTTCTCCCCATGTTATCTCTCCCCAACTCCCCGACCCCCACTGTCCCTCCCCTATTTTCCCCCGACAGACCCCAGTGTGTGATGCTCCCCTCCCTGTGTCCATGTGTTCTCATTGTTCAACACCCACCTATGAGTGAGAACATGCGGTGTTTGATTTTCTGTTCTTGTGTCAGTTTGCTGAGAATGATGGTATTCAATGTTTTTTTGATGTGTCATCTTCAGAAAGGTTTTGGAAAGTTGTTCTCTGTTTCTTAGACAATATGGGACACTGGT
>CAUYQU010092585.1:0-61834 GCA_963574635.1 Cheracebus regulus
AACCCATCTTTGCGCCGGGTGTGGTGGCTCACGCCTGTAATCCAAGCACTTTGGAGGCCAAGGCGGGCAGATCACCTGAGGTCGGGAGTTCAAGACCAGCCTGACCAACATGGTGAAACCCCGTCTTAAAAAAAAAAAAAAAAAATGAAAACAAAAACCCATCTTTGCATTTTTCCTGGTTTGATGTCCTGCCCACCACAGCCACCTCCGCCATGCACATCCTCTGCCACCTCAGACTCTGGCAGCTTAATTGACAGAGTCCCTGAACTCTTGCTTTCTTCTTAATCCCTTGCACTGGATCACTGGCGTGCCCCACCATGTCGACACCAGCTCCGAGATCACCACCAAGGACCTCAAGGAGAAGTTGTGGAGGAGGCAGAAAGTGGAAGATGCCCATGCTAATGGGAATGCTAATGAGGAAAATGGGGAGCAGGAGGCTGAGGGACATGAAGCTAGAGGAACAAGGTGGGGAGAAAGAGGAGGAGGAGCAAGGTGATAGTGAGGAAAAGAACGGAGTTGAAAACCAGGCAGCAGAGGTACTATGGACAAATGGGCAGCTGAAGATGATGATGATGATGATGTTGATACCAAGCAGCAGAAGACCGATGAGGATGATTAGACAACAAAAAAGGCAAAGTTAAACTTTAAAAAAGGGCCAGGGCTGGGCGCGGTGGCTCACACCTGTAATCCTAACACTTTGGGAGGCCAAGGTGGGCTCACAAGTTCAGGAGATTGAGACCAGCCTGGCCAACATGGTGAAACCCTGTCTCTACTAAAAATACAAAAATTAGCTGGGCGTGGTGGCAGGCGCTTGTAATCCCAGCTACTTGGAAGGCTGAGGCAGGAGAATTGCTTGAACCCAGGAGGCGGATGTTGCAATGAGCCAAGATCATGCCACTGCACTCCAGCCTGGGTGACAGAGCAAAACTTTGTCTCAAAACAACAACATAAAAGGCCACCGTGACCTATTCACCCTCCACTTCCCATTCAGAATCTAAATGTGGTCGCCCTCGAGAGGCCTGCTTGCCCACCGTGGGCAGCGCCACTGCAGATGACACACACTTGCCACCACCCAACCCAAACCAGAGAATTTGCAATGGGAGGAAAAAAGAACAAAAACTTCCAAGGCCTTGCTTTTTTTAAAAGTACCTTAAAAAGGAAGTTTGTGTTTTTTATTTACATTTTTTAAAATACATATTGTTAGGGTCAGTTTTTTTGTTTTTTGTTTTTTAAATGGAATTTCACTCTGTCGCCAGGCTGGAGTTCAGTGGCACGATCTTGGCTTGCCTCCCGGGTTCAAGTGATTCTCCTGCCTCAGCCCCTGGAGTAGGTGGGACTATAGGCACTTGCCACCACGCCCAGCGAATTTTTTAATTTTTAGTAGAGAAGGGGTTTCACCATGTTGGCGAGGATGGTCTTGATCTCTTGACCTTGCGATCTGCCTGCCTTGGCCTCCGAAAGTGCTGGGATTACAGGCGTGAGCCACTGTGCCTGGCCACGTCAGTCATTTTTAATGATCTCGGATGACCAAGCTAGCCTTTGGAGGGTTCTGTGTCCTACTTCTGACTTTACTTGTGGTGTGATCATGTTCATTATAATCTCAAAGGAGAAAAAAAAATCCTTGTAAAAAGCAAAAATGACAACAAAAAAAGTCTTATTCTGAGCATTCCAGTAGCTTTTTTTGTGTATGTAGTTAGCTGTACCATAACTAGTTGGTTTATATGAGATGGTTAAAAAGACCAAGGATAAAAGGTTTCATTTATTTTCCTTGTCTATGAAATTACTACTTATTTATTTATTTAGGCCTATTTGATGTGTGTGAAACTATATTGTCCAACAACAAACCCAAATTTTACTTTGCTGAGTTCTAATGATAACAACAAAAGAAAAAAAATGAGGGAAGAGAAGACCAGCAAAAGCAACCAAGGAGTGGCTAGTGAAGTAGATCAAAACAGGCCAGGTGCAGTAGCTCATGCCTATAATCCCAGCACTTTCGGAGGTTATAGTGGGTGGATCATGAGGTCAAGAGATGGAGACCATCCTGGCCAACATGGTGAAACCCTCTTTCTACTAAAAACACAAAAATTAGCTGGGCGTAGTGGCATGCACCTAGTGGTAGTCCCAGGAAGCTGAGACAGGAAAATCGCTTGAGCCCAGGATGTGGAGGTTGCAGTGAGCCGAGATTGAGCCACTGCACTCCCCAGCCTGGCAACAGAGCAAGACTCCATCTCAGAAATAAATAAATAAACACAAAAAATGAGCCGAGCAAGGTGGCTCATGCCTGTAATCCCAGCTACTCGGGAGACTGAGGCAGGAGAATCGCTTGAACCCAGGAGGCAGAGGTTGCAGTGAGCCGAGATCATGCCATTGCATTCCAGCCTGGGCAACAAGAGCAAAATTCCATTTCAAAAAAACAAAACAAAAACTGGAAAGTAAAGTGACCTGAAAGGCCACTGAAGAAAGTTCCCAAAAGGAAGGGATGGTTCACTGGGTCAAATGCTGCTGGTCATGGAGCACAAAGAGGGCTCAGATGTTACTGCTGGATTTATCTCTTAGGCCCTTGGTGATCTCGATGAGCAGTTTTGGTGCAGCAGTGTGTGGAAGCCTGGATGGAGTGAGTCTAGGAGACTGAGAAGCTAGAACACAGCAAGAATAGGCCACTCTTGTAAATGCTGCTTTAAGGGGAATAGAAACAGAGCAAGAGCTGGCGAGTGAAGTGGATCAAAAGAGAGTTGATCCTTTTCAGATGGGAGGACAAATAGCATGAGAATGATTTGGTAGAGAGAAAATACGATTATGTCAGAGAAAGTGGAGAGAACTGTTGAAGTGATATCATTGAGTAGGCTGCTGGGGTTGGGATTTGGTTGACAAGTTAGACTTGGATAGGAACATGGACAGTTAATCCATTGTAACATGATTTGACAGACATGATTACAGAGGAGGCATAAGAAGATGATATGAGTCCTGTCTTGGGCTGGGGGCTGGGTAAAGAAAGATGACATGTCTAATCTTTTTTTTTTTTTTTTTGAGATGGAGTTTTGCTCTTGTTGCCCAGGCTGGAGTGCTGTGGCACGATCTCAGCTCACTGCAACCTCTGCTTCCTGGGTTCAAGTGATTCTCCTGCCTCAGCCTCCTGGGTACCTGGGATTACAGGTGTATGCCACCACGCCCAGCTAATTTTGTATTTTTGGTAGAGACAGGGTTTCTCCAGGTTGGTATGGCTGGTCTCAAACTCCCAACTTCAGGTGATCTGCCCACCTCGGTCTCCCAAAGTGTTGGGATTACAGGCGTGAGCCACTGCACCTGGTGACATGTCTAATCTTTTTTTTTTTGAGACGGGAGTTTCACTCTTCTTGCCCAGGCTGGAGTGCAATGGCATGATCTTGGCTTACAGCAACCTCTGCCTCCCAGGTTCAAGCAATTCTCCTACCTCAGCCTCCTGAGTAGCTGGGATTACAGGCATGCACCACCACGCCCGGCTAATTTTGTATTTTTAGTAGAGACAGGGTTTCACCATGTTGATCAGGCTGGTCCCAAACTCCCAACCTTAGGTGATCTGCCCTCCTCGGCCTCCCAAAGTGCTGGGATTACAGGCATGAGCCACCGTTCCCAGCAACATGTCTCATATTAAAAGGCAAGTTTTTGTCGGGTGGACAAAAGGCTAAAGTACATTTCATACAGAGGAACTAGCATGAGCAAAGGCAGAGAGATATTAAACCACCTTTCAGGGCACTACAAGCAGTGTGGTGTGATTGGAGTGCTGGGCATATGCTTGTTGGGGGAGGATGAGGATGGGTTGGTAGACATTACAGCAAGGTCAAGGCAAGGGACAGGTAGGGTGTTTCTGTGTTCCTGCAGTACATCATTGTTCCATTGAGAGGCAGCAGAGAACAGTGGAAAAAAAGCACAGTTTTTTTTTTAGTTTAGTTTAGTTTAGTTTAGTTTAGAGTTTAGTTTAGTTTAGTTTAGTTTAGTTTAGTTTAGTTTAGTTTAGTTTAGTCTAGTTTAGTCTAGTTTAGTCTAGTTTTGTTTTGTTTTTTTGAGACCTCGTCTTGCTCTGTTGCCCAGGCTGGTGTGCAATGGCATAATTTTGGCCTCCCAGGTTCAAGCAATTTTCCTGCCTCAGCCTCCTGAGTAGCTGGGATTACAGGCGCCCACCACCACACCCAGCTAGTTTTTGTGTTGATGAGGTTTCGCCTTGTTGGCCAGACATCTCAAACTCCTGACCTCAAGTGATCTGCCCACCTTGATCTCCCAAAGTGCTAAGATTACAGGTGTGAGCCACCATACCCGGCCCTGGAGCACAGTATTGTATT
This sequence comes from Cheracebus regulus, assembly GCA_963574635.1. Lineage (NCBI taxonomy): Eukaryota > Metazoa > Chordata > Mammalia > Primates > Pitheciidae > Cheracebus > Cheracebus regulus. The sequence goes on from CAUYQU010092585.1 coordinate 4,317, forward strand.
TGACATGAAATATATTACCCAGGTAAATGTAAGGCCAGAGCAGTGTAGCATGTAAATAACTCACATTTCATGCGCTCTATGTGGTATCTATATGCATCATCTCAGTGGATCCTTGCATGTCTTTCTGAAATAGGTACTATTATTAAACCTATTTTGGGTTTGTACAAATTAGTGACTTAACCAAGTTCACACAGCCAGTAAATAGTAGAGTTCACATTTGAACCCACAGCCGTTTACCCAGTGAACTTTTTTTTCTTTTTGAGACAAGGTCTTGCTCTGTTACCTAGGCTGGAGTGCAGTGGCACCATCAGGGCTTCCTGCAGTCTCCACCTCCTAGGCTCAAGAGATCTTCCCTACCAGCTTAGCCAACATGGCAAAACCCCATCTCTACTAAAAATACAAAAATTATCTGGGTGTGGTGGCACACATCTGTAATCCAGCTACTCAGAAGCCTGAGGCAGAAGAATAGTTTGAACCTGGGAGGCAGAGGCTGCAGTGAGCCAAGATCACACCATTGCACTCCTGCATGGGTGACAGAGTGAGACTCCATCTCAAAAAAAAAAAAGAGATCTTCCCACCTAAACCTCCCAAGTAGCTGGGACTAACAGGTGTAAGCCTCCATGCCTGGCTCATTTTTTTTTTTTTTGTCTTTTTAAAATTTTTTGTTTTGCAGTAGTATCAGGATAGCCTGGCTAATTTTAAAAAATATTTTTGTAAAGATGAAGTCTTGCTGTGTTGCACAGGCTGTTCTTGAACTCCTAGGCTCAAGCTATCCATGTGAGCCAACATGCCCAGTCCCCAGTAAACTTTTTTTTTTTTTTTTTTTGTGATGGAGTCTTGCTCTGTCACCCAGGCTGAAGTGCAGTGGCGCAATCTCAGCTCACTTACAGCCTCTGCCTCCCAGGGCCAATTGATTCTCCTGCCTCAGCCTCCTGAGTAGCTAGGATTACAGGCACAAGCCACCATGCCCAGCTAATTTTTATATTTTTAGTAGAGGTAGGGTCTCAAACTGCTGACCTCAAGTGATCCACCCACCTTGGCCTCCCAAAATGCTGGGATTACTGGCGTGAGCCTCTGAGCCCAACCCTGAGTAAACTTGTAATGACTACACTATTTTCCTGGCTGAAACACTGCAGCTGGAATCAGAAGTCTGGAAGTTGAGGCCCAGCCCTGCCACTTGTAGCTACTTAGCATTGGCCAAGCCAAACTATGTCTCCAAGGCTGTATTTCCCCACCTCTTTTTTCAAATAGTGACTTCTAGGATTGTTGTGAAGGCCAAACTGAATGTGAAAATATAATGAAGTAACTATAAAATTAATAGTTACTAGTTATCAAAGTAGCATCCTGGCCTCCAGCATATCTTTCCTTGACTTCCCCCACCCATTTGAACTCTGCTGAATTCCCTTTTTTTTTTTTTTTTTTTTTGAAATGTAGTCTTGTTCTCTTGCCCAGGCTGGAGTACAGTGGTGCAATCTCAGCTCACTGCAACCTCCACCTCCTGGGCTCAAACAATTCTCCTGCCTCAGCTTCCCGAGTAGTTAGGATTACAGGTGCATCTTGGCTGGGCTGGTTTTGAACTCCTGACCTCAAGTCATCCCCCTGCGTCAGCCTCCCTAAGTGCTGGGATTACAGGTGTGAGCCATCATGCCCGGCCTTGAGCACCTTTTTATGTGCTTATTGGCCATTTGTATATCTTCTTTAGAGAAAAGTTTATTCAAGTCCTTTGTCCATTCTTTTTTATTTTTTTGTCCATTCTTCTTCTTTCTTTCTTTTTTTTTTTTTAATAAAGACGGGGTTTCACCATGTTGGTCATGCTGGTCTTGAACTCCCAACCTCAGGTGATCCGCCCGCCTCGGCCTCCCAGAGTGCTGGGATTACAGGTGTGCAGCAGTCCATTCTTAAATTGTGTTCTTTGTTGTTGAGTTATGAGTTTTTCTTATATTCTAGACATAACACCCTTATCAGATGTACGAGTTGCTTTTTTTTTTTTGAGTCGGAGTCTTGCTCTGTCTCCCAGGCTGGAGTGCAGTGGCGCAATCTTGGCTCACCGCAACCTCCACCTCCTAGGTTCAAGCGATTCTCCTGCCACAGCCTCCTGAGTAGCTGGGATTACAGATGCCTGCCATCGCCCCCAACAAATTTTTGTGTTTTTTAGTAGAGCAAGGGTTTCACTATATTGGTCAGGCCGGTCTTGAACTCCTGACCTTAGGTGATCCATTCACCTCAGCCTCCCAAAGTGGTGGGATTACAGATGAGACACGATGCCTGGTGAGTCTTTTCACTTTCTTTTTTTTTTTTTTAAGATGGGGTTTCACCATATTGGTCAGGCTGGTCTCAAACTTCTGACCTCAGGTGATCCGCCCATTTCAGACACCCAAAGTGCTGGGATTATAGGCATGAGCCACCGCGCCCGGCGTCTTTTCACTTTCTTAGTGAAAAGTGAAGCATAAGATTTTTATTTTGGTGAGCCACGGTGGCTCAGGCCTGTTGTCCTGGCACATGAGGAAATGAGGCTAGGCATTCGAGGCCAGCCTGGGCAACATAGAAACTTCTCATCCATTAAAAAAAAAAAAAAAATTGCCTGGCGCAGTGGCTCACGCCTGTAATCCTAGCACTTTGAGAGGCCGAGATGGGTGGATCACCTGAGGTCAGGAGTTCAAGACCAGCCTGGCCAACCTGGCAAAACACTGTTTCTACTAAAAATACAAAAATTAGCTGGGTGTGGTGGTGGGTGCCTATAATCCCACCTCCTCGGGAGGCTGAGGCAGGAGAATCACTTGTACTCAGGAGGCAGAGGTTGCAGTGAGCCAAAATCGCACCATTGCACTCCAGCCTGGGTGACAGAGTGAGACTCAAATCTCAAAAAAAAGACATTTGAGGGAGTACAGTTTTTCTTGTTTCTTGTGCATTGGTGTCATATTTAAGAAACTTGCCAGCTAGGCGTTGTGGCTCACGCCTTTAATCCCAGCACTTTGGGAGACCGAGGCGAGCGGATCACGAGGTCAAGATATCCAGACCATCCTGGCCAACATGGTGAAACCCCGTCTCTACTAAAAAATACAAAAATTAGCTGGGCATGGTGGCGCACGCCTGTAGTTCCAGCTACTCGTGAGGCTGAGGCAGGAGAATTGCTTGAACCCAGGAGGTGAAGATTGCAGTGAGCCGAGATCACGCCACTGTACTCCCGCCTGGTGCCTGGCAACAGAGCAAGACTGTCTCAAAAAAAAAAAAAAAAAATAGAAAAAATTAGCTGGGCATGGTGGTACATACCTGTAGTCCCAGCTACTCAGAAAGCTGAGGCAGAAGGATAGTTTGAACCCAGGAGGCGGAGGTTGCAGTGAGCCAAGATCACGCCACTGCACTCCAGCCTGGCGACAAAGCGAGACTGTCTCAAAAAAACAAAAAACAAAAAAAGCAGGGTACGGTGGCTCATGCCTGTAATCTCAGCACTTTGGGAGGCTCAGGAGTTTCAGACCAGCCTGACCAACATGGTGAAACTCTGTGTCTACTAAAAATACAAAAAAGTTAGCTGGGCATGGTGGCGCATGCCTGTAGTCCCAGCTACTCGGGAAGCTGAGGTAGGAGAATTGCTAGAACCCAGGAGGTGGATTAAGCAAGAAGCTTGCCTAATCCAGGGTCATGAAGACTTACCCCTATGTTTCATTCTAATAATTCACAATTTTAGCTTTTTTTTTTTTTTTGAGACGGAGTTTCGCTCTTGTTGCCCAGGATGGAGTGCAATGGTGCAATCTCGGCTCACCGCAACCTCCACCTCCCAGATTCAAGCCATTCTCCTGCCTCAGCCTCCCGAGTAGCTGAGAATACAGGCATGTGCCACCATGCCCGGCTCATTTTGTATTTTTAGTAGAGACGGGGTTTCACTATGTTGGTCAGGCTGGTCTTGAACTCCTGACCTCGTGATCCGTCTGCCTCGACCTCCCAAAGTGCTGGGATTACAGGCGTAAGCCACCGCGCCTAGCCCAATTTTAGCTTTTGTTTATTTATTTATTTTTGAGATGGAGTCTGGCTCTGTCACCCAGGCTAGAGTGCAGTGGTATTGTCTCAGGCTCACTGCAACTTCTGCCTCCTGGGCTCAGGGATTATTGTGCCTTAACCTCCAGTAGCTGGAATTACAGGCATGCGCCACCATGCCTGGCTAATTTTTGTATTTTTAGTAGAGATAGGGTTTTACCATGTTGTCCAGACTGGTCTCAAACTCCTGACCTCAAGCGGTCCACCTGCCTTGGCCTCTCAAAGTGCTGGGATAATAGGTGTGAGCTACCACACCCAGCCTGTTCTTTTTCAAGATAGTTTTTGGCTATTTGAGATCCTTTGCAATTTCTTGTGAACTTTAGGATCAGCCTCTTGGGGTCTGAGTTTTTTTATTGGGTCTGTTATCAAAGACAAGAAGGTTGGATTTTGTTCTTCCTCCTATGATTTTCCTAACATAGGGTTCTGTACCCAAGTATGTGCTGAGTGGTGTGCTATAAAAATATGGTATAAAGATTATACCACATTTTTACTGTACCTTTTCTGTGTTTAGACACATCAGCTGAACCATTATTACTATTATTTCTTTTTGAGACAGAGTCTCACTCTGTCGCCCAGGCTGGAGTGCAGTGGCGGGATCTCAGCTCACTGCAACCTCCACCTCCTGGGTTCAAGCGATTCTCCTGCCTCAGCCTCCCAAGTAGCTGGGACTATAGGTGCACACCACCATGCCCAGCTAATTTTTGTAGTTTTAGTAGAGACAGAGTTCCATCATGTTGGTCAGGATGGTCTGGATCTCTTGACCTTGTGATTCACCTGCCTCGGCCTCCCAAAGTGCTGGGATTACAGGCGTGTGCCACTGCGCCTGACCAAACCATTACGTTAGAATTGCCTACAGCTGGCTAAGCATGGTGGTTCACGCCTATAGTCCCAGCACTTTGGGAGGCTGATGCAGAAGGATTGAATGAGCCTAGGAGTTTGAGACTGGCCTGGGCAACATAGTGAGACCCCCATCTCTACCAAAAAAATTAGGCCAGGCATGGTGGCTCACGCCTGTAATCCTACCACTTTGGGAGGCCGAGGTGGGTGGATCACGAGAGCAGGAGTTCGAGACCAGCCTGGCCAACTTGGTGAAACCCCATCTTTATTAAAGCTACAAAACATGGGCCAGGCATGGTGGCGCATGCCTGTAATCCCAGCTACTTGGAAGGCTGAGGCAGGAGAATCGCTTGAACCCGGGAGGCGAAGGTTGCAGTGAGCCAAGATCGCGCCACTGCACTCCAGTCTGGGAGACAGGGCAAGACTCTGTCTCAAAATAAATAAATAAAAATTAAAAACATAGTAGCCAGTTGTGACATGCACCTAGCTACTCGGGAGGCTGAGGTGGGAGGATCATTTAAGTTCGGAAGGTCAATGATGCAGTGAGCTGTGATGGTGCCACTGTACTCCAGCCTAGGTGACAGGGTGAGACCCTGCCTCTCAAAAAAAAAAAGCGTACAACATTCAGTATAGTAACATGATGTACAGGTTTGTAGCCTAGGAGCAATAGACTGTACTATAGACTCTGGGTGTGTTGTAGGCTATAGTGTCTAGGTTTGTGTAAGTACACTCTGTGATGTTCACACAATGAAATCACCTAATGATGTATTTCTCAGAATGTGTCTCCCTCGTTAAGTGATGCAGGATTGTATTTTGTTTATTTCATCTTCTAGGTGAACAACTTTGTGATCTTTGAAGGCTTCTTTGCCCATCAGCATCGTAAGTTTTCTCGCCTTGTTGGTCATGTAGTCGGGGTAAGGGAAAGCAAAGAGATGGACTCTTGGTCCTGCTGGCCCCTCACTGAGGGGCACCGCTGCTTCCTTCCTCACAGGGCCCCCTGCTCCCTCTCTGAGGGCAACTCGACACTCTCGTGCTGCTGCAGTTGATCCCACGCCCGCTGGTAAAGCCTGTATTGAAAGGGTGGAACTGTAGTGCAGTGATCACTAGTTACTCTAGATGCCACGGAGTACAGTGCTATCTGTGGGCAGTTTTAGGAAATTCTAAAGCAAACCAAGTCTCCTGCAGTCATGCCTGTTTGCTTTTGCCCTCATGGGAGCTCAGTGCATTTTGTACTTGGCAAGATTTTTAACCAAGCAAGCTCATTGGGAGCCTGTTTGACAACTGATGTCAATGGACCCTCTTGCTAGTTCAGGTCCAGCAACATAGGCCAGAGTCGGGCTCCTTTGTAAACCCCAGGCTTCTGTCAGCCAGTGAGGGACAGGCTGGTGCAAACAGCCCTTCCATTCGCAGTCATAGAATAGTGACACAAATGGCCCAAAGTTTAAATGTTAGTTTTAAAAGATAACACTCAGAATTTATAATGTTTCCAACCTGATAATGAAATCGATCTGGAGAAACCAAACCTCAGAGGCACTAAAATGCTGTCCAGATTCCCCATCACTCACACACACACACACACACACACACACACACACTCTCTCTCTCTCTCTCACTGCCAGTCTGAGCCATTCTCTCTCTCTCTCTCTCTCTCTCTCTCTCTCTCACTGCCAGTCTGAGCCATACGCCTTCCTCTTCCTCACCCCTCCACCTTACCAACTTCTATCAGCTGTACAATGCTTGTTTACACAGAAGAGCCCCCTTCCTGAGCTGGCTCTGTAGCCAGGAAAGGGAGTAACCACCATCCAAACAGTAGTTTGGAACAAGCTATGAGCATCATAGTGTCAGGCACTGAGAGGCACCTCATGTCCATGACACGCTTTGGTTTCCAAGGCTTCTCCCACTTAGCTTGTGCTGAACCACAGGCTGTGAGAGGGAGTGAGGGCCAACAAGGATGGTGAGGACTCAGGCCTTCAGGGGAGGGTGCTGTGGATAAAGCTTAAGTGAATTCGCTGAGAAGTCTTTCATTTGCCACACACGATGGAGAATCTTGAGAGGGAAAGCGGGGAGCAAGCAGAGAAGTGCAGAGGGGAGGCTGAACTGTGGACATTGCATCAGCCTCCTGTTTACTTTGATAGCTCCTCTTCAGATGCCCCTATTTATTTTCTCCTCATCCTTTTTTATTTTTTAACCTAATAAAACTTCAGTCTCTTCCCATCTTTGTATAGGAAGGAGAGATTCTGCCCTCCTTCCAAACCTCCCCTGACCTCTCCAGAGCAATTCCTGATTAACCAAGGGCTTTGTCCATCTCATCCAGAGGAACCCAGGGTCCTCGCTGGCCCGGCTGGGATGATTCCATTGCCCCAGAATCCCAGGGGGCCGTGACAGCACCCACTGACCGTAAGAGCTCACTCCCCTCGGCTGCCCTTCTCCTGCATCTCCCAGGCCCCCAGAGTCCCCTCTTAGATCTTTCTCCCTAGCTCTGTGTTTGGCCTGTTCCTTCTGGCTCTCCTCAGAAGTGTTCCACCTTCCCCGCCAATTCCCTTTTGGTGTGCTGGCATTGCCATGGTGCTGCTCCTGCAAGTTCCCAGGAGGAACTGCGGTGTCAGGGAGCAAAGGTTTGGGGCTGTGGGGTAGTGACTGGGAGGAGGGGTACGAAGTATGTCTCCTAACGCTTACCCTGCCTGTGTCCCCTCCACTACCAGCTCCAGCAAGGAAGTTGCCACCCAAGAGGGCAGAGGGAGACATCAAGCCATACTCCTCTAGTGACCGAGAATGTAAGAGGGGCAAGGGTTGGGTGTCTGGGCCTGGGGGACCTTAACACAAGGGAAGAGAATGCTCAGGGGACCCAGGGGAAGGATTCGTTCTCTCCAAAGACTCAGATTTCTTGGGCCGGGCACAGTGGCTCATGCCTGTAATCCCAGCACTTTGGGAGGCTGAGGCGGGTGGATCGCCTGAGTCCAGGAGTTCGAGACAAGCCTGGCCAACATGGTGAAACCCTGTCTCTACTAAAAATACAAAAATTAACTGGATGCGATGGCATGTGTCTGTAATCCCAGCTACTCGGGAGGTTGACGCAGGAGAATGGCTTGAACCCAAGAGATGGAAGTTGCAGTGAGCTGAGATCACACCACTGCACTCCAGCTTGGGTGACAGAGCAAGACTCTGTCTCAAAAAAGAAAAAAAAAAAAAGACTCAGATTCTTTTTTTCTACCCAAATCTTTGCTGTCATGACTCTTATCTCTTCCTTCCCTCTCTTTTCTTCTTTTTCTGTCTTGCTCTTCATTCTCCCTGTCCCCAGTTCTGAAGGTGGCTGTGGAGCCTCCTTGGCCCCTAAACAGGGCCCCTCGCCGTGCAACACCTCCAGCCCACCCTCCCCCCCGCTCCAGCAGCCTGGGAAACTCACCAGAACGAGGTCCCCTCCGCCCCTTTGTGCCAGAGCAGGAGCTGCTGCGTTCCTTGCGCCTCTGCCCCCCACACCCTACTGCCCGCCTTCTGCTGGCTGCTGACCCTGGGGGCAGTCCAGCCCAACGTCGTCGCACCAGGTAATAGGAGTTGAAGGGCTAAGGAGCCTCACAGCTATCAAAGAGGATGTTAGAAATGGCGAAGGGCAATCTGAATCCATCAGAGAGATGGATCAGTAAGATGGGTGGATTGGGGAGTCCTGGAACCTTTCAAAAAAAATACAAGTGTAAGTGATCTGGGGAAAAAAATACAGTGAAAGAAAAGAACAGGACTTTTTATGAAGCCTAGGGACCCTGGCTTTAATGTGAGAGTTGTGTGGAATGGTAGGAAGAACACGGATCCATCGAGTTGGGGGAATGGAGCCTTCTAAGATTGGGGAGATCTTGGTTTAACTCTTGCTGGGGAAGGGGCAGCCACTGGCCTGTGTGCCAAGAGTCCACCCAGCAGGCAAGGAGTGGGCATTTCCTTTATTTCTCTCCCTAGCTTTCTCTTCACTTCTGACTTATCTGTTTTTCTCTCCCCCCCACCCCATCTCCCCTCTCCCTTCCTCCCGTCCATAACATCCTTCCACAGCTCCCTTCCCCGCTCTGAGGAGAGTCGATACTGACAGGCAGCTACCCTCTCCCCTCCCTGGGAGACCTGGGATGGGCAGAGACACCCTCCCTGAGAACCCCCGACCCACTCTTCCATTGCATCCTGTAGGACCCAGTGGAACCTGACAAAGCCCCTATGATTCCCTCTTCTACTTTCTTAGACATTAGGGTTGTCAGGGACTCAAATGGCCTAACACTTTGTAGGTTTTCTTACCACAAAAGCACCCCTTCTCTCCTAACTTGGGCTCTGAATACTTTCCCCACAGACAGCCTGATCTGTTGCCAGACCCCTTGGTTGGGTGGCTCATACATTAAGAGAAGCACATTCTTGCTTGCTGTCAAACCCTAGGACACCGTGGAAGGTCTAGGCGTCCTCTGCCAGGGTAACTTTTTAAGGAGTCTTATCCATGGGATAAACCCTGTATTCCCTCTAGTGTCTACTAGTGGCTCTAATACTTGCCGTCTGAGCCTGGGAACAGCTCCCAGTGAGCAAGCTCTGCTTCAGAGCAGTCTAGTTAGGTAGGACAGGGACTTACCAGCTCCCCAAAGGGATCTACTCAACATTGCCAAACTCTTCATTTCCAAATTTTGTGTAGGTGTCAGGGAACCCCAAACTGATGTTGCTTTGGGGTTTCTAAAGGAGACTGGCTGACACTACCTTTTACCCCAGATCCATTCTCTGAGGGAGTTTGTTTCTTGAGAATAGATCCTGGAATCCCCTCTTGCATCCATCCCTCCCTGGTTGCTAGATGCTGATATATTCCCGTCTTGTGAGACTGTGGAGATCAGATGGGAGACCATTCTTCCTCTGTCCTTCCTTTCTCCTTTCCTCCATAGCAAGGATGACCTTCCCTGCTCCATGCCCAGGGTATAGCTAGATCCCTTCCCCTCCCTACCCTCTGAATGTATGCTAGATCAGGTGCCCCACTGTGTTTCCTGAAATCCTTGGGAGCCGGATCTCCTCATCTCCCCTACTCACTTTTCCCTTTTCTTCTCCCTCTCAGAGTTGTCTGAATAAAATATGAATTCTTTTGTGTTTTCTAAATTGACATTTTCAATGAAAAAAAAAGAATCACACACAAAAAACTTGTCAGCCTCATTTGTGCGTCACCCTTTATTTTCCTGGGATCTCAGGACCTCTGTCCCTCTCATTTCTTCATTTCGGAGATCTGCATATCTTTTACCCAGGAGCCTCAGAGCTCCTGGATCTGGTGTCTGCCTATCCCCACCTTCACTGTTAGTCCTTCTGCAGATTCTGTGTCTCCTCTCATGTAGGTCCTGAATCCTTGTGCATGGGCTTCTACCACTCCCTCATTCCTTCCAGGAACCTCCAGCTCTCCCCAGTGACTTCTACCCTTTACTCTAGGCCAGCCTTTGCTGAGATGTCTAGGCTTACCATCACCTCTGTATCCACTAATCACCTCCTGCCTCCTGTATTCCTCTTCCCACTCTGATTACCTGAGGTCTGCTCCACTAAACCCCTGGATCTCTCTCAAGACAAACCCTTACTTCTGTCGAGAGTCCAACACAGTCTGTCACCCTATTTACAGAGGCTCCCTTCCTTTTCCTCTTAAATTCAAAATTTAGCCTTGTCACTTCCTGTTTTCCTCTGGTCTAATGAATGTCTTTTTTTGTTTGTTTTTGAGACAGAGTCTGACTCTGTCGCCAAGCTGGAGTGCAGTGGCATGATCTTGGCTCACTGCAACCTCTGCCTCCCCGGTTCAAGAAATCCTCCTGCCTCAGCCTCCCGAGTAGCTGGGATTACAGGAATGTACCATGGCACCCGGCTAATTTTTGTATTTTTAGTAGAGATGGGGTTTCACCATGTTGGCCAGGCTCGATCTCCTAATCTTGGGATCTGCCCACCTTGGCCTCCCAAAGTGCTGGGATTACAGGCATGAGCCACCACACCCAGCCTGGTCTAAGGAATCTTATACTTAAGGTAACCCTGTTTTCCAAACCAAACACCAGAGTACCTGATCCAACAAATTTTTGACTACATGTGAGTCTGTTCTTATGACATGATTTGGATCACATCTAGCCATAGATTTAACACATTACCTCAACTAGAAAGAACTGAGCAATAAATCAGAGGTGCTCCAGAAAATCTTGGGTATAAAATGAACTTTCCCCCACCCTTTTCTGGGGCACAGCTTTGATTAAAACCCCTTAGGAATGATAATTACCCCCTTCTCTTTGTTCCTGTGCTATTCCTTTTACTCCTCTCCTCTGATTCCTCCATACCCACCCATCTTTCATTCATAGTCTCCTCCCCATCATCTCCCATTTCTTCTACAGGGGGACTCCCCCAGGGCTGGTAGCCCAAAGCTGCTGCTACAGCCGCCATGGGGGGGTGACTTCTTCATCCCCCAATACAGGTAAGTATTCACTTCTTACCCTCAACTCAAGTAGGCCACATTCACTATCTACTCCTGCCTTCCCATTCACATGCCTGATATTTCCACAGGCGACCAAGACTCCAAGCAGGGAGAACAGGAAACAAAGAATAGGTGAGGTCTAAACCCCTCCCCTAACAGCCTCCCACCACCATCTGACTCCCTTCCTAACATCACTCTCAACCTCTTCCTACTCCTAAATCTTACTATATGAACTCAACACCAGCTCCTCCCACAATTCCTTCTACCTTACATCCTCCAAGCTCCTTTTCCCACAGGTTCAACTCTGTACTTCCCTTTGGAATAAAGGTCCTCTGAGAGATTTTGAATTTGGACATAGCACGAATGGTTCCAGCATCATACCCATCATATGTCCTACATTAAAACCTGGCCCAAGACCTTGAAGAGTCTGTAATCTTAATTTCCTCTTTAGTACTCCTATAACCCACTCTCCATCTCCCCACCTACCAGGTCTGCCAGTGAGGAGCAGGCCTTGTCGCAGGATGAGTCTGGGGAGAAGCCTGTGCACACAGCTCCTCCACAGGCCCTGGCCCCGGCCCCACCAGCCCAGTCCTGGACAATGGGTGGGGACATTTTCAACGCCAGGTTCATTAGAAACCTGCAGGAACGACGCAGCACCAGGCCTTGGTGACCGCAGCCCCGTGTCACATCTTCACAGTATTACTTCTCCCTCACTACAGGAAAGAGCCAAAGCCCAACCCTCATAATAGATGGATTCATTACTTCCTTCCTTCCTTCAGCGGGCTTATCAGCTTCGAGTCATTTGTATTTCTCTTTTAACCAGAACAATAAAAGTATTTATTTTTATCACAAAAGCTGTTGAAAAACTTATTATTTCAGCCGCCTCACTCCTCACTATCGTTGCCCCCGGTTCGGCGCTGTTTTTGCTTAGCTTTTTGAGCAAATGCCTCAGCTGTGAATACGGCGCTTGGGCTGCTAATTTGCGCAAGCGCATTCAGGCAGCCTCCGAGCCCCCGAGCGCAGGCGCACTTACTGCAGCTAGAGCGCTACAGCCGCTTCGCTTAAGCCCGCAGTGCGCAAGCGCGCGACATCTCCGTTTCCCTCCCTCAGCCCCTTCCCCCCCTCCTTTCCCCTTCACGAAGCCGGCTCCGGGGCGCGCTCACCCCTGTGAGGAGGCCGGAGGTCGGACTCAGGAGGCTCCTCCACTCCCAGAAGATCATGTACCCACCCAGCCGGGGTGCGGCTCGGCGTCTCGGCCCCTGCCTCCGCGCCTACCAGGCCCGACCCCAGGTGAGAGCTGAAAAGCGGGAGAGAGGAGAGGGGGCGGGGAGAGACCCTCCTCAGAACCGGTGCGCGGGGCGGAGCGCGCACCGATTTCCGCGCAGGCGCAGTGACACCCGCCGCCCCTTCCCACCTGTGCCCCGCGGCGCGTGGACTGACTAGGGGTCGTTGGGGCGGGAAAGCGGCGCTGCCGGGCCTGGAGCGCAGGAGGGACGTCGGTGTCCCCAGGGCTGAGGGCTCACAGGCGGGGTGAAGGCCGGGCAGCGGGGTGCGTTGCGCCCGGTTGTCCTCGGTTACCTGTGCCTGGAGGTGATTTGAAGGGCAGGGGCGGAGAGATTCGCAGCCCGGCGGCGGCGCCGCCCCGGAAATCCGCGGCCCAGAGCAGACCCGCGGGGCACCCACAGCAGCCCGCGCATCTTGCACCCGGAGAGCGGTCCTGGCAGAAAGGCCGGCCAGTGTGCATCCGGTTCGGGCCCCTGCGCCGGGGCTGGCAAGATGGCCACGCCCCCAGCAGAGACGGCGCCTCTGAGACACCGTCGGGGACCGAGGTACCCGAGCGGTCCGCCCGCCTTCCCTGGAGTGAGACAGTCCCCCGGGGGGTTCCTTGGGAGTGGAGGGTCTCGAGTCAGGCCTGATTTTGGGTGACCTCCCCTCGCGATTTCAACGTCGGTAAACCCAGGAGAATGAAGGCTATAACTGTCTCCTGAGGTTTGGCTGTCATTAGAGGGGCTCTCATTATCTCATATAGGCCTCATAACCCAGTGAGGCTTTGTCCTCATTTATAGGACATCTGTAGGAAGCGGAAGCATAGGGAATGAGAGTACCTAAAGTTACAGGGTAGAATTAGAATTCAGATTCCTAGCTTCAGCTGGATGTCCTTTTCTCTGTACATTTGCCTAGCACACGTAAGCGTGGAGAGGTACAGGCCACAGCATTTCATCCACAGTACAATAAAACCTGTTATTCGTTTACTCATCAAGTATGTATTACATGATTCTTGCAATAAGAGAGGTGAAACTGCCTCCAGTGTTGGAATCTTCAAGGAATGAGGCCGGGCGCGGTGGTTCACGCCTGTAATCCCAGCACTTTGGGAGGCCAAGGCGGATGGATCACCTGAGGTCAGGAGTTCAAGACCAGTCTGGCCAACATGGTGAAACCCTGTCTCTACTAGTAAACTACAAAAATTAGCCGGGCGTGGTGGCGGGTGCCTGTAATCCCCACTACTTAGGAGGCTGAGGCAGGAGAATCGCTTGAACCCGGGAGGTGGAGGTTGCAGTGAGCTGAGATCAGGCTACTGCATTCCAGCCTGGGGGACACCAAGGCTTTGTCTCAAAAAAATAAAGATGTTTGCTAGTATTTTTGGGAGGTACCGGTACTTGTGTCACATAAAATGATTTCCTCTTGTTTTCAGTGAAGATGCAGATGAATCCATCCCTTTTTTTGCTATAGTAATTCCATCCATTCTGTCAGGAAAATATAGGTATTGGAAGCCTGTTGAGCATCCGAGGGATGAAGGGGTGTTAGGCAAGTGGATTCTTATGTTTTTCCCTTTTGTTGTCTCCTTAGGACCAGCTTTCTCCAGGGAGTCTACCATTCCCACCCCTTTGGCCTCCCTCCACAACAACCACTTCCCCATCTTATCCTCTACTCTGGTCTCCCCTGCCCCCGCGGCCTCCCACCCAGCATCTTCCCCAGGCTCCCCCACTACCTCTCCTTCAGATCCAGGCCCTCAACTCAGCATGGGTGGCTCTCCCTCCAAGAAATGGGGAGGAGGGACCAGAACCTGAGTTGCATAGCGGCTGCCTGGATGGGCTTAGAAGCCTTTTTGAGGGACCTCCCTGCCCCTATCCTGGGGCTGTGATACCTTTCCAAGCCCCTGGAACTGCCCACCCTTCCCCCACCACCCCGTCAGGAGATCCTCGTATGGAGGAACATCTGTCTGTCATGTATGAGCGACTGAGACAAGAGGTAAGTCAGTGCAAAAGTGGTCTTCATCTACAGTGGGAAAGGATGTGGGTAATCCTTGCAAGTAGAGGGTTAGTCAACTGGATTCTTTTTGGGAACCATGAGGAAGGCATAAAAATGTGTTATAAACATTTTCTTGGCCGGGCTTTGTGGGTCACATCTGTAATCCCAGCACTTTGGGAGACCAAGGTGGGTGGATCATCTGAGCTCAGGAGTTCGAGACCAGCCTGGCCAATATGGTGGAACCCCATCTCTACCAAAAATACAAAAATTAGCCAGGCATGGTGGCACGCACCTGTAATCCCAGCTACTCGGGGGCTGAGGCAGGAAAATAGCTTGAACCCGGAAGGCGGATGTTGCAGTGAGCCAAGATCACACCATTGCACTCCAGCCTTGGCAAAAGAGCAAGACTCCATCTCAAAAAAAAAAAAAAATAGAAAACTGAAAAATAGGATTATGTTTTCTTTCCCACTGGGTTGATGCTGTCTTCTTGCACCTAGCTTCCCAATCTCTTCCTTCAATCCCACGACTACAGTCTGTATTCCTTGGATGTGGAATTCATCAATGAGATCCTCAACATTCGTACCAAGTGAGAATTGGGGCACAGGTAGGGCCTTGGGGAGGAAAAGGACCTAAAGCTATACCCTTGACTCTTTTCACTTCCCAGAGACGTTCCTAGACTGCTTCTCACAGCTGTTCCCCCTTCCTTGGACAGAAGCCAGTTTGGTTTTCTAATTCTGCCATCGTTAGATTTCTTTCCTATCCCTTCTTCACAGGGGCCGGACATTGTACATTCTTTCACTGACCCTCTGCCGTTTCCTGGCCTGGAATTATTTTGCACAGCTTCGTTTGGAGGTTCTGCAGCTGACCCGCCACCCTGAGAATTGGACCTTGCAAGCCCGGTGGCGTCTTGTAGGCCTGCCTATCCACTTGCTCTTTCTGCGGTTCTACAAGCGTGACAAAGATGAGCTTTACCGGTAAGAGAGATGAGAAAGGACCCAAACTATAATCAGTTCCCTTATTTTTTTTTTCCCTGAGATGGAGTCTTGCTCTGTCGCCCAGGCTGGAGTACAGTGGTGCCATCTTGGCTCACTGCAGCCTCTGCCTCCCAGGTTCCAGCGATTCTCCTGCCTCAGCCTCCTGGGTAGCTGGGATTACAGGCACCCACCACCACACTCAGCTAATTTTCGTATATTTAGTAGAGACAGGGTTTCACCATGTTGGCCAGGCTGGTCTCAAACTCCAGACCTCAGGTGATCCACCCGCCTCAGCCTCCCAAAGTGCTGGCATTACAGATGATTTAGTCTCCCAAACAACCCTTGACCTATCCTGGCTTGACTGTTCAAGGACAGGGAACTTGTTTTAGTTTACATTAGTTTTAAAAAATTAATAGAGACTGAGTATATTAGAAAAACCTCTGAGCTTCAGTTTCATCTATACAGTAACTAGCACATGGTAGGTTCTCAAATACTTACTGAACAGGCCAGGTGTGGTAGGTCACGCCCGTAATGCAAGCACTTTGGGAGGCCAAGGTGGGCAGATCACCTGAGGTAAGGAGTTCAAGACCTTCTGGCCAACATGGTGAAACCCTGTCTTTACCAAAAAATACAAAAATTAGCCAGGCATGGTGGTGTGCATCTGCAGTTCCAGCTACTTGGGAGGCTGACATGGGAGAATTCCTTGAACCCGGGAAGTGGAGGTTGCAGTGAGCCATGATCACATTACTGCACTCCAGCCTGGGTGACACAGTGAAACCCTATCTTTAAAAAAAAAAAAAAGAAAATGTGCTGAACAAATGAAAAGTCCTGTTTCATTTGTTGAGCCTTACAACCTGGTAAATTTCTGCCTGGGAGTAGAATCCCAAGAAATTGTTAGGCTCAACCACAAACATTGGATGTAAGTTTTTAAACCAGCAATTCCCAAACTGCTGCACAGTAGAAATACTCAAGGATTGTTAAAAAAATATTGACACCAAACACTCTAATTGGGACAGGGCACAACCTAAGCAGAGGTATTTGTAAGTTCCCCAGGTGATCTAGTATGTAGCAGAATTTAGGAACTACTCGTTTAAACAAATGCTTGGATTAAGCCTGGGACCAGTCACTTTCTCCCTCAGTAAGCCTCTCTCTCTGTTACCCAGGACCTATGATGCCTACTCCACTTTCTACCTGAATTCCAGTGGCCTCATTTGTCGCCATCGCCTAGATAAAGTGAGTTCTAGGTAGGGCTGGGTGAAGGGTAGAACATCTCTGTGCTTCCCCCAACTGGCATTAACCTTTCTCCCTGCAGCTGATGCCTTCACACTCACCTCCAACGCCGGTGAAGAAGCTGCTAGTGGGAGCCCTGGTGGCCCTGGGGCTGTCAGAGCCAGAACCTGACTTAAACCTGTGTTCTAAGCCCTGATCGTTGGCCTTGGAGTGGGAGCAGCACTGAAGACTGCTACGCCCAAAAGGAGGTGGTGGAGGCAGCCAAGAATCTCAGGAGCCAGCTTCCTCTCCTCTCTCCTTCCTTCCTTTCCATCTCATGCTGTGTAAAGCTGCTGTGTAATTTAACTTGTAAATAATAAAGTTTAACTGACTATATGAGATAGAATTTCTCTGAATCCCAAATGTTCCCACAAGCTTTATTCCAAAAATAATTTTATTTAATAGATGATATTAAATAATGTATAGAAGGAAAAGGAGCTGGCGTCAGGTGGTTTATGTCCTCTCACCCTAGCTCTTCTCGTGTCTTGCCTATTTTTTTGGGCATTTTCTTAGCATGGGGATCTTCTAGCTCCTTGGCCTTATAATAATGGGGAGCCACCTCCAGAAGCCAACTGCTCTCAATCTCCAGTACCTAGAAGGAGAGAGAAAAGAGCAATAGAGTTCTTTTCTTTCCAACCTAGATCCTTTTTGTTAATTTTTTTTTTTATTTATTGAAACAGGGTTGGCCAGGCACATTGGCTCATGCCTGTAATCCCAACACTTTAGGAAGCCGAGGCAGGCGGATCACAAAGTCAAGATTTTGAGACCAGCCTGGCCAACACAGTGAAACCATATCTTTAAAAAAATACAAAAAATTACCTGGGCGTGGTGTTGGGCACCTGTAATCCCAGCTACTCAGGAGGCTGAGGTGGGAGAATCACTTGGGTCTGGGAGGTGGAGGCTGCGGTGAGCCTAGATCACATCATTGCACTCCAATCTGGGTGGCAGTGTTGCTCTATTGCCCAGGCTAGACTGCAGTGGCTCACTGCAGCATTGACCTCCCTGGCTCAAAGCAATCCTGCCTCAGCCTCTCAAGTAGCTGAGACTACAGGCACAAATCACAGTGCCCCATTCATTTTTTGTAGAGATGGGGTCTCACTATGTTGCCTGGCCTGATCTTGGCCTCCCAAAGTGCTGGGATGGCTTACAAGAGTGAGCCACCATGCCCACCCCCAGCCTAGATCCTTATGTGTGTGATGGAAAGTTATCTTTCTCCTTTGACTACAGGGCTAGAGGTAAAGGTGCCTGGCTCTATTATTATATACCCAAAGGGCAGATACACCTCTATGTTATTCAAGATACCAAATAAGCTATTCCTAACAAAAGTCTGGAACATAAAAGACTATAAGTACACTCTGAAACCAGAGACTGCTTTGTTCATTATAGCCCAGCACCTATACAGTAGCCATTCAAATATTTATTGAATGAATGTATAGTTCTCAGATCTTGGAAGATGCTGACACACCTTAAGGAAGGATGTCAGCCAGGCACCGTGGCTCTTGCTTGTAATCCCAGCACTTTGGGAGGCGGAGGCGGGCGTTTGAGACCAGCCTGGCCAACATGGTGAAACCCCATCTCTACTAAAAATACAAAAAATTAGCTGGGCATGGTGGCTTGTGCGTGTAATCCCAGCTACTGGGAGGCTGATGCACGAGAATCACTTGAACCCGGGAGGAAGAAGTTGCAGTGAGCCAAGATGACATCACTGCACTCCATCCTGGGCGACATAGTGAGACTCTGTCTCAAACAAAACAAAAAACAAAAGGATGTCTTTCATTTTACCCTACCTCCCTATTTTTGTACCAGGCCGAGCAACCTGAACCTGGGTTCTTAGCTTGCCAGGACACCATCTCTCTACAGTCTCCACTCGCATGGGCACAAGATGTTCTCCTCACCTGTCTCATGAACTCTTTGGTGGTCAAGACAAGTTCATGGTAGAGCAGCCAGCGTGGCTGTTGCTCAAAGAGGGAGGAGTTGGGATGAATGAAGACCGTCTGCTGCTGTTTCACTGTGCGGTAGCCGCTCCGAGTCAACCGTGCCGTGTGGTAAAAGTAACCAGCAGTGATGGCCTAAGGGGAAGGCAGGAAAGAAAATCAATGGAAAAAGCAGATATCTGGGGACCCTAAGTGCTCACCACCTTTTTAGTTCAGGCTTTGGGAAAACTAGCAAGGTAGGGAAGGCATGAAGAATCCCCCAGGAATGACCTTTCAGTGGTCTGGGAAAGAAAGCCCTGGGAGGACACATGGTACATGAGGGGAAGAGGGCATGTCCTCAGGCTGGAGGAGCTGCTGCATGCCCCCAGGAGGGCACTGCAGGTGGAAGGCAGTAGGCAAAAGAAGTGCTGACCTTGCGTACACGGATATAGTCCCCCTGGCAGGAACTGAGACCAACTTCCACACGTTCCAAGAGCCCTTCCAGCTGTTCCCGCACATCTCGGGCTCGGCGCATTGATCTGAACTGTACAAAGTTCTCATAGCACCACTGGGAAGAGTAACCACTCTCAGCCCACTGGGAAGAGGGTTAAAAATAAAGAAGAGGTAGTTAAGTTACAGTAGGACTAGTCCCCCCATGTTTCTTTCCCACTCACCCAAGCCCAGTGACCTGTGTATAAACGTTTAGCAGAACCAGGTGGTCACCACCAGGGAGGAAGAAGTTGACACGGGCATTGTCAGCGTGGACGACTTTGTCCTTTGGCCGGTAGAAGATGGAGTTGTTGACAGACAGCATGGCAGCCACTGTCAGGATCTCCTCTGAACAGCTGTACCTGGGACAGGAAGGGGAAAGCACGAGTTCAAAGCAAGACACATAAGCACAGATATGGTGGAGGGGGACGTGAGCGCTGTGTGATGGATGTTTCCTCATGCGGGGAAGGCCGGTTGGCATAATGGTTACAAAGCAGCCAGCAGATAGATTCTGGCAGCAGCTTGGGGGTCAAGGAGGTAGGAGCATAGATGAAACACAGTCACAAGGGAGGGACATCCATGGAGGCAGGGGCAGAAAACACTGGGGACTTCTGAGGCTTCTGCAGAAAGTGTGCATTCACTATGTGCATTTGGAAAAGATCTGACAGCAGAGGAATGGCATTTCAAGGTGGTCCCTCCACAGCTACATCTTAATGTTCTAGTTTGAAACCTTGGGAATAAGTTCCAAAACCAGCCCTCGTTCAATAACCCTCCCAGATGGAAAATCTACTTTCCTTCATGACCCAGAATTTTCTGTCAGTCAGTCTTGCCCATTTAATATAATCAAGGACAGGATCAAGTGTCTTACCCTTGGCCTCAAAAGGGGACATTCAGAGTTATCTAATAATGTATTATTTGTTAAATAATAATATGAAGAGAAAAAGACAAAGAGACAAAGAAGACCCCAGAGACAGAGGAGGCCTGGGGGCCTAGGTGGAGAGGAGGGCTTACTTCTCAGAGGCCAAGATCATTTTGGACAGCATGGGGTCCACCGGCAGCTCTGCCATCTTTCGGCCAGACTAAGGAGAGAGAGAGAGTTGAGCCCGGTCCTTCCTCAGGATTCC
The DNA here is from genome assembly GCA_963574635.1 of Cheracebus regulus. Taxonomy (NCBI): domain Eukaryota; kingdom Metazoa; phylum Chordata; class Mammalia; order Primates; family Pitheciidae; genus Cheracebus; species Cheracebus regulus. The sequence goes on from CAUYQU010092585.1 coordinate 24,637, forward strand.
CTCCATTGCTATAGGGGTCCCTGGAGCCATCCTGACCCCCATCATCCTGCCCCCACCCATGCTGCCCCCCAACTCACCGTGGTGAGCTCCCCAAGGTGGTTGAGGGCTCCCAGAGCGTACAGCTGCTCCAAAGCCAGCAGCAGTGTCTCATATGGTGGAGCGTCCAGGAAATCAAAGTGCATTAGGTCATGGATCCCTAAAGAGAGGTGTGAGGGATGAAACAGAGTCCCTTCAAAGGACCATGACTCCAGCCCACCTCCCCCCTCTCTCAGGTAGCCTAGTCACCTAAGCTCTTGAGTAGCAACACAACATTGCCCAAGCTGGTCCTCTGGATCTCAGGCACTGTGGTTTCCTCAAGCTCGTGCTGATAGGCCCAGGCGGTATACAGGCGGAAGCACTTCCCTGCAGCCACCCGACCTGCCCTGCCAGCTCGCTGATTAGCTGAGGCCTGGAAAGAAAGGAGAGCAGGCTAGCTGACAATCTGGTCAGGAAAAAGAAAAAGGGCAGTATTTATGCAAGAAATTTAGATAGATACAAACTGCTCATTCCTGTTCGCTAAAAAGCCCCCACCCTGCTCTGGAGTTGGACGTTCCCTGTGGACCAATTCTACCTCCCTGACTCCCATGCATCCCCAGGCTGACCTTGCTGCAGGGTGTGACAGTGAGCGATTCCATTCCTGTGCGGGGGTTGTAGCTCTTCTGCTTACAGAACCCTGGATCCAGCACATAAATGATGCCCTCAATGGTAAGTGATGTCTCAGCAATGTTTGTTGCCACAACCACCTGAGTGAGAGGATATGGGGTCATGCAGCGACCCTGCCCACCTTGTTACCCAGAAAAAGTCATCTTGGAAAGTTAGGAGTAGTGAAGCAGTTGCGGTAAGGGGCAGGAGCTGAGGGAATTAGTATCCAAGGTCAAGAGCAAGGGACAAGGACAGAAGACAGGGGAGAGGGAAATGGGGGCTGGGAGTCAGCAGGGGCACAAGGAGAAAAGAAAATAGAGAAGAGGATTTAGGGTGTTTATTTTTTCAGAAGGGAAATGGGGGTGTTCAAGTTCCTGCCCCATCTTCCCCACCACCGCTTCCATCTTCACACACTTCCTGTAAGAGCCTTCGAACACATCTCCCTGTTTCTACTCCCAGCCTGTCAATGGCATCCAGGATGGCCCTTTGAAAATATAAACATGTCACATCACTCCTCATCCTTCAGTGGTTTCCTATCCTACTCTAGAATTCAATCCAAGCCCCTTAAAAGCCTGGATCACCTACCCTGGCTGCCTTTCTGACCTCATCTACTAGCACTCCACCCGCTCCCTCACTCCTCCTGCACACTGCTTTGCTCTGCTCATGTACGTGCACTCCTCACTGGATCATTTCATTTGCATCAGCTGTTCCCTGTGTCTGGGGCACTTTTCTCCCAAATATCAGCCTGGCTCCTCCCTCACCTGGTTTGGTCTCTATTCCACTTTCCCTTTACTGAAGGGCCTTCCCTACAGCCCACGGCAAATATCTTCATGCCAATCCTCACCCCAACCCCTCAGAGTCAAGTTCCATCCTGCTGTGCTGCCTTGTATCTCTTCACAGAACTGGCCACAAATTGACATTATATATTTATGCATCCACTGTTTCCTCAACAGACAGCAAGTGCAAGTTTGTTAGGCTAGGGACTTTGTTTTATGCATCACTGTATCAACTCCTGTGTATCTGGCACCACACACAAAGAACACATTAAATATTTCTTGAATGAAGGTTACATCTCTGCTCAAAATCCTTTGATTGCTACTAAGCTGTCTAAGGTCCAAACTTCGCTGGACATGTGGCTCATGCCTGTTAATCTCAGCACTTTGGGAGGCCAAGGCAGACAGATGACTTGAGGCCAATAGTTCAAGACCAGCCTGGCCAACAAGGCGAAACCCCATCTCTACTAAAAATTAGCTGGATGTTGGCCAGGCATGGTGGCTCACACCTGTAATCCCAGCACTTTGGGAGGCCAAGTGAGCAGATCACCTGAGGTCAGGAGTTTGAGACCAGCCAGGCCAACATGGCAAAACCCCATCTCTACTAAAAATACAAAAAATTAGTGGGGCATGGTGGCGCGCACCTGTAATCCCAGCTACTTGGGAGGCTGAGGCAGGAGAATCACTTGAACCTGGGAGACAGAGGTTGTAGTGAGCCGAGATCATGTCACTGCACTCCAGCCTGAGCGACAGAGCCAGACTCCATCTCAAAAAAATTAGCTAGATGTGGTGGTACACACCCTTAATCCCAGCTACTTGGGAGGCTAAGGCACAACAATCACTTGAGCCTGGGAGGCAGAGGCTGCAGTGAGCCAAGATCTTGCCACTGCACTCCAGCCTGGGTGACAGAGCAAGACTCTGTCTCAAAACAATAAATAAATAAGTAAAGTCCAAGCTCTCCTGTCATCAAAGGCCCTCCCTAATCTTAGCCCCAAATTGTTTTTAGCCTTGTCTCCTACTCCTGTACCACATGAACCTCCCACTAAGCCTACTAGCTCACATTCTGACCCCAAATGCGACTTGGGCCTTCCACTGATAACTTCTCAGCCATTTTTCTTTTTTGAGACAGAATCTCACTCTGTCACCCAGGCTGGAATGCAGAGGCACAATCTCGGCTCACTGCAACCTCCACCTCCTGGGTTCAAGTGATTCTCCTGCCTCAGCCTCCCAAGTAGCTGGGATTACAGGCACCCTCTACCACACCTGGCTAATTTTTGTATTTTTAGTTGAGACAGGGTTTCACCATGTTGGCCAGGCTGGTTTAGAACTACTGACCTCAAGTGATCCGCTCGCCTTGGCCTCCCAGAGTGCTGGGATGACAGACGTGAGCTACTGCACCCGCCCTCAGCCATCTCTCTTAAAGGTGCATATCAAATCCCACCTCTTGGCCCATCAGGAACTTCCTTTCTCCACTGAATCTACTGTGCTTACTTTCCAGATCACATATTTGGCTCTCTCTTGGTTCATATGATATTTCTCCTCTCTTCAGCCCCAGGGGTGAGAGACTGGCTCCTCAGCTGTGTCTGTAGCAGTGCCCAGGACTCCCCTTGCACGGGGCAGGCACACACCTTTTTCACTACTGTTGTGTGAAGCACAGGTGTGAAGAGTGTGGGTTTCTCCAACTGACCTTTCGTGCCCCAGGTGGTGTGGGCTGGAAGATACGGGCCTGCATGTCAGAGGGTAGGTTGGCATAAATGGGCAGCACCAGGAGCTCCCGGATTTTGGAGCCCAGGCGGCGGCAGCGATCCTGGAGCATCTCACAGGCAGCCTCAATCTCTTCCTGGATAGAGAATGGGGAGAGCAGCAAGGGTCCCAGGGTCACAGAAGATCAACATGCCAGCCCTGTCCTCCCCTGGGATACATCAACCCCTCTCCCAACCATGTCAGGCACCTGTCCTGTCAGGAACACCAGGATATCCCCAGGGGGCTGGGTCACATGGATCTGCAACACAGACACAACACAAGCTTCCAAGTAGTCAGCCTCTGGAGCCTGGAGAGCAGAAAGAGATGGGGTCACAGGAGGGCCACCTGCTTAGGCAAATCGTTCCTCTCCTCCCAACTCAACATACACTTCATCCTAGTTCCCCTTTGGACTTTCCATTCCATCTTTCCCTCCTTGGGATAACCTCCTCCAAAGGCCCCAGCTTTTCTGCCACAGACTTAAGGCCATCCTCCCTGAGGGGGCACCTTGGTATAGAAGATGTCCACAGGAAACCTGCGTCCGGGGATTCGAAATACAGGGGCGTCATCAAAGAAGGTGGAGAAACGGGCAGTGTCCAGTGTGGCTGAAGCCACCAAGACCTTGAGCTCAGGTCGGAAGCGAGCAACATCCTTGATCAATCCAAAGAGAATGTCTGTGTGTAGGGTCCGTTCGTGTGCCTCATCCACCATCACCACGCTGGGGAGGGAATAGGGGAGCAATGAGGGAGGAGCGCTGGGCTACGCTGTATCAGACACCAGGGTTCCCTGGATGAGAGGGGAGTAATGGACACAAAGAGCTCAAAAATGACTGTTGAGGGAGGGGGCTCCAAGGAGAAGCCAGCCATCCCAGTTACGTAAGACCAAGAGAAAGTCAGAGAAGGCACAGCCCCGTGATCTGCAACCTATCCCAGCCTCAGCAGACAATAGGAGCCAAGATGTAGAGGCTGCACACTGACCCAGGACAAGTCAGTCAGGCCCTCTAGTTCGGTCAAGAGTCTGCTTCGACTCAGCAGCTGCTATTACTAGAAAAAGTGGAAGGATATGTTTTAAAGGAAAAAAAAGTAGAGGGCAGGGTCCCTTTCAATAAGAGTAGGCCACCAAGGCTGGCTGGGGATAATAGACCTGAGCTGCTGCAATTCAAACAGCCCAGAAGCTCCTGGTGTCCTGTGGAACAACTGTCTTTGGCATCCTTCCTTGCTGTTTCTTCTTTTTTCAACCCCAACTCTGAGGACTCTGCACACACCTTGGTTTCCCCCTAACTCAGTTAGGTACATGACACCCTCTTTCTCTTCGCTTTATTCTTTGGCTTTTCTGGGTGGCAGCCAAATCCCAGGAACTCATCCCATCTTCCCCTGCCCACCTCCTCAACCTCAACTCTGTGCCTAACCCTAACTGTGATGGTGAAGTCCCCAGCCATTCCACAAAGCAGACTGGCTCGATGGGCAAAAACATCTGCATCAGACACTCTTGCACTGGCTGGTTCTCCATGGGTTCTCAGAGATTTTTTGCAAGGGATATGAAGGATCAAATTCTCTCTGTCCAATTGCTCCTCTGTGATCTTCCAGGGCCAGAAATTCACAGCCTCTGAAGAGTTGAAAAGGCACATATTGTTCCACTGGCCTGACCCCACCCCATCTCATTCATGAATCCCTTTTCCCCCTCAACATATGCTAAACCAACCCCTGGTTGGCCATTTCCAGCACTAAGAGCTCATTATTTACAGACCAGGCTACCCAAGACTTGTGTGGAGGGCCAAGCCCCAGGATCCAACCACTCTGACAAGCCCTGCAATCTCTGAGGGTTACTCAGCCATTTTGGTATTGAGCTGGAATCTGTCTCCCTATAACCTCCCCATGGTTCCCAGCTATGTCCTGTAGGGTCACATAAAACAAGTCTGATCCTTCCTTCCATGTAACAGCCTTCGCATATTTAGAGGGAACCAGGATGCTTCCCATTTCTCCCTCTGAGTTGAGCATCCCAAGTGTTTTCAAATGGTCTTCGCACAGCATTTCAAGTCTCTGCAGCAATAGTCTTCTATCCTGATTCTTTTCTAAACCCTGGAGATGAGTAGGGAAGGAATAAGGTTTCTCTACAATCTCTTCTATCCTACAGCCCCATCTCCATGGTACCTGGAGGTCAGTTCAAGGACCATTTGAACCATAAAGTTTCAAGAACTGGTGGATTAATCAGAAGACAATGGCTGAATTGGCTAGGTGGGAAAGAAGGAGAGAAAGGTCAGAGATTAGAGATCCAGGAAAGCACTGAGCGGGAGGGAGGTGGCAGAATGTGAGGAAGAGAGTGTGGGCTCTCTCATGGGAGATGAGGGCCCCGTACGTACCTGTAACTTGCAAGGTCAGGCTCAGAGAGGAACTCCCGGAGAAGCATCCCATCTGTCATGTAGCGGAGGACAGTTCGCTCTGATGTGCAGTCCTCAAAGCGGATGCTGTAGCCAACCTGCAAGGTAACCATTAGCAACCAAGAACGGGCTGGTGTACCCTGAAAGGAACTTGCGGAAAAGTGAAGTAGGACAGCACCAAGACTTATGTGGGGACCTGAGGGCAGTGTAGACTGAGTCACAGATCCCAGTTCCCTAGGAACCTCACCTCATTCCCAAGCTTCACGCCCATCTCCCGGGCCACTCGGGCGGCCACACTCATGGCGGCCACTCTCCGGGGTTGGGTGCAGGCAATCTTCATACCCTTCTTTGTATAACCCTGAATGACAAGGAAGAAGGAAGAGGTTTGTCCTTTGCTAAATATGCCCCCTGGGACCACGTACCAGAGAAAGTTGTAAAAAGCCAGGCAGGAGAAAAGGAGAAAAAGACATGCTGAAAACCAGAAAAGAAGGGCAAATAGATAGGATGACAGACCTAGGGCCTTTAAAGAGGGTCCTCTCTCAGCTCTGGGTAATTAAGTTCATGGCCCTGCTGGATTTGAGCAGGAAAAGAACAGATTAGCTGAGGCACACCCAGCTAACGTAAAAAAAAACAGGCGGCTGGGTGTGGTGGCTCATGCCTGTGATTCCAACGCTTTGGGAGGCCAAGGAGGAGGGGATCACGAGGTCAGGAGTTCAAGACCAGCCTAGCCAAAATGGTGAAACCCTGTCTCTACTAAAAAATATAAAAAATTAGCTGGGCATGGTGGTGCATCCCTGTAATTCCAGCTACGTGGGAGGATAAGGCAGAATAGCTTGAACCCAGGAGGCAGAGGTTGCAGTGAGCCAAGATAATGACAACACACTCTAGTCTGGGCAACAGAGCAAGATTCTGTCTCATAAAAATTTTTTTTTTTTTTTTAATATGGGCATGGTGGTATGTACTTCCCAGATACTCAGGAGGCTGAGGTGGGAAGATCTCTCGAGCCCAGGAGTTCCAGGCTACAGTGAGTCATCATGGTGCCATGTCACTCCAGCTTGGCCATCAGAGCAAGAGCTTATCTCCAAAATAAGGCAAGGGGCGGGCACAGTGGCTTGCGCCTGTAATCCCAGCACTTTGTGAGGCCGAGGTGGCCAGATCACCTGAGGTCAAGTTTGAGACCAGCCTGGCCAACACGGTGAAACCCTATCTCTACTAAAAAATTAGCCAGGTGTGGTGGTGCAAGCCTGTAATCCCAGCTACTCAGATTACAGAAGGCTGAGGCAGAATGGCTTGAATTTAGGAGTCAGTGGTTACAGTAAGCTGAGACTGTGCCACTGCACTCCAGCCTGGGTGACAGAGCAAGACTCCGTCTCCAAAAAACAAAACAAACAAAAAGGCAAGAAAATAGTCCGTTAAATCCTTGTCTTTTGGCCAGGTTGGAGTACAGGGCGGTCAACATTTACACACACATCTCACTCCACTTATCCATCTACTTGTCCTTCCAACGTGAATGAACTGAATGCAGGAAGCAAGAACAGAAATGTGAAAAGGGTACGGTCTTTATTCTCAAGAATTTCACAATTTAGTGGAAAAGATGGGTTAAATGACTACTAAAAATATAATGTAAAAGGAGCTCTGACAAGGAATGATGACATCAATGCCTGATGCCCTGGCAAGCTGAAGGGTGAGATGACTATACCTCCTCAAAGAGATACTGTGGGATCTGGGTGGTCTTCCCTGAGCCTGTCTCGCCTTCAATGATGAGGACTTGGTGATTAGCAATAGCAGCCAGGAGCTCCTCTCGAAATGGGAACACCGGGAGGCTGCGGCGGACAGCCTGGATGGACTCTTTCTGCTGGGCCTGAGTTGAAGCAGGTGGAGCTGATGGCTCCTAAGGGAAGAGAGAGCATTGGTGGTTCAGTGGTAGAAATCTCGCCTGCCATGCAGGAGGCCCGGGTTTGACTCCCGTCCAATGCAAATGTTCAACCTTTTGGCCAGGCGTGGTGGCTCACGCCTGTAATCCAAGCACTTTGGAGGCCAAGGCAGGCGGATCAACTGAGGTTGGGAGTTCAAGACCAGCCTGACCCAACATGGTGAAACCCCGTCTTTAAAAAAAAAAAAAAAATTTAAAAAAAGGAAAGAGAAGGAGGTGTGAGCTAAATAGCTCGCTTCAAGTCCTCCTCAGGGTATCTCCCAGCTCCCCTCTTACCTCATCACCCTGGAGCTGAGTGGCCCGCACAAACTCAATGGTCTCCTCCTCCTCCAGCACTAGTTGATACTTAGGCTCCTGAGAGGCAGCATCTCGAGCCCCAAACTTCAGGGACGCTGCCCCAAGCCGTGCCTCCTCCCAGCGCCGCTGCTCCTCCCCAGGGGCTCCTGATTCCTCCTCCACCAGATCCACAGCTCGAGCTGGCTATGGAGAGAGGAGATATGTGAAGCCTCAAAAACAGAGGCTGTCCTCTCTGCCCAGCCCCCTCCTCCCGTTACTACCCCCGCCCACTGCCCACTTGCTTTGCCTTGCCCACTGGGAAAGGCAAGGCAAGAAAGGGGCTGGCCCAGATGTTGCCCAATCCCCTAAAGCCTTCCCCACAATTTATCTCGGGGACTAAGGCTGAAGCAGATGCTGCTTCGCCTTACCTGTCCTCGGGTTTCCTTGGGCATGTGGTAGCGGTTGGTGGCCTCCAGCTTCTCCTGCTCCCCAGCTGCCCGGTACTCCCGGGCGAGATCCCGTACTCGCTGCTTATATTTGAGCTCCCGCCGCTCATGCCGGCTCAGCTCTACGTCCCCAAAAAGGAATTCCTCATCAGCCAGCTCCGCCTCTAGGTCCTCAAGCTTCTCTCGTTCCCGCTTAGCCAGGTACTCTCGGCGAGATTTCTTCCGCAGCTCGGGGACCTGAGTTGGGAAAGGACAGTCAAATCCCTAAGAGGGAAAAATTCCCTGACAGGCAGGCATGAGAACCTAAGGATGCACCCTCCACCTTGCCTCTGCAATGTACCACCAGAACAGTGACAGGCCCAAATCTGGGCCTCTCTGGATGCTACATGCTGACCCCACACCCTACCTTCCTGCAATGGAATACAGCTGGAAAGTCCTCTTGGGCAGCATTATCATCTTTGTCAATATAGACTCATTAGGGCAGCGGTCTGTATATCTTATATTCCACTCTTACCCTTTTATTCAAATTAGTGGAAAGAGGGAAAATAAAAGGCTAATCCAGTATTTAGAAGTACAGGACTCTAACTGAAAACAATTTAAACAAAGAGGGAAACCAGTGGGGGTGCCAACAAGAGGCAAGCTTCAGCCCCAGTTCGATGTTCCTTGGTTTTAAACTGAATGACTATAGTTTGGGGAAGGGAGAAAAACTGATTATAAAAAGTTAGGACTACAGCATCAGTGTTTCTGTAAGGCAAATGTAATCAGGGATGTTTGGCTCTCTGGTACTCTCCCTGCCATGCTATGTGTCACTTAGCTTCTACATATTTACCTTTAATACAGACTTTTCAGGACACATTATAGATGACAGCAGAAAACTGGCAATATCTATAAGGCCCTTTCCTGCTCTAACCAGGAGTCCTACCACGATAACATCATCTTCCCTGTGAACACAACTTCCTCTACTGTAGGGTCAAAGCCTCTCTGGTGGCCAGGTGTGGTGGCTCATGCTTGTAATCCCAGAACTTTGAGAAGTTGAGGTGAGTGGATCACCTGAGGTCAGGAGTTTAAGACCAGCCTGGCCAACATGGTGAACCTGTCTCTACTAAAAATACAAAAATTAGCCAGCATGGCAGTGGGCACCTGTAATCCCAGCTACTCGGGAGGCTGAAGCAAGAGAATCGGTTGAACCCGGGAGGTGGAGGCTGCAGTAAGCTTAGATCATGCCATTGCGCTCGAGCCTGGGCAACAAGAACAAAACTCTGTCTTAAAAAATAAGCCCCTCAGGCCAGGTGTGGTGGCTCACACCTGTAATCCCAGCCCTTTGGGAGGCCAAGGCAGGTAAATCACGAGGTCAGGAGTTCAAGACCAGCCTAGCCAAGATGGTGAAACCCCGTTTCTACCAAAAATACAAAAAAATAGCCAGGCATGGTGGCACACGCCTGTAATCCCAGGTACTCAAGAGGCTGAGACAGAAAATTGCTTAAACCCGGGAGGTGGAGGTTGCAGTGAGCTGAGATCATACCACTGCACTCCAGCCTCGGTGACAGAGCGAGATTCCAGCTCAAAATAAATAAATGAAAATAAGCCTCTCTGCTGCTCTACCATTAAGGGGCCTGGTTCTATTTAGTTGCTTGGCTTTTCTTGTTTGTTCTGTACAGACTTAAAATGTAGTTTATGATCATGACCTAATCTAAGTACCACAATCAAATATTCCTTCAATGGAAGAGGCAGATTTTTTTTAAATATGGGCAAAAAAATCAGAGCAACTTAAGCATCAAAAAGAATAATGATGTGAGATTATAAAATACTGAAAAATAAAAATTCATGAGTCCAATGTGACACACACAAACAAAAAACAAGGGGAAAAAAAAATCTCTGTCACTAGTGAAATGACTGTTAAACCAAACTCCTTACTCTAAAAATTGGTATTTAAAAGAGAACAAACATTTACTCTGCTTTTTTATTTTTATTTATTTATTTTTTTTGAGACAGTCTTGCTCTGTCGCAGTGGCGCGATCTCGGCTCACTGCAGCCTCCACCTCCCAGGTTCCAGTGATTCTCCTGCCTCAGCCTCCTGAGTAGCTGGGACTACAGGCGTGTGCCACCATACCAGCTAACTTATGTATTTTTAGTAGAGATGGGGTTTCACCATGTTGGCCAGGATAGTCTCGATCTCTTGACCTCGTGATCTGCCTGCCTAGGCATCCCAAAGTGCTGGGATTACAGGAGTGAACCACCACACCTGGCCTACCCTGTTTTTTAAGACAGAATTGTAGGCCAGGTGCGGTGGCTCACGCCTGTAATCCAAGCAGTTTGGGAGGCTGAGGCGGGTGACCTTCATGACGTCAGAAGTTTGAGAACAGCCTGGCCAATATGGTGAACCCTGTCTCTATTAAAAATACAAAAATTATCTGGGCATGGTAGCACGCGCTTGTAGTCCCAGCTACTTGGGAGGCTGAGGCAGAAGAATCGCTTGAACCCAGGAGGTAGAGATTGCAGTGAGCCAAGATTGCACCACTGAACTCCTGCCTGGGCAAGACTTCATCTCAAAAAAAAAAAAAAAAAAAAAGGAAGAATTGTAGCTTGTTCCTAGTTGCTGAGGAAAAGCTCTTCTTTATATACAAATTCTAGCCAATGCATATAACAGGAATGACAGAATCCAAAAAACCCCAACAAAATAACATGTTCAGGAAAGGATTAGCAGTGGCTGGTAAAACCATTAGATGAAAGGCTGCTGGTAGAAAGGATATCAATACTAACAGATACACAACTGTATAGTATGTCCCCGTCATACGACGTAACATGAAGTGCACATCACCGCTCAAGAAGTATTCCTGCCACAACTGTTTAATCTGAGTGTACACAAGCTTTAGATCCAATTCCCACTTTAAAGAAAGCACAGGGCAGAGAAGTACTTAACACCACAAGATAAGGATCAGAGAAATCCAAAATGTAGGACACTGAAAGATGAGACAGAAACAAACTTAAAATCTCATAACCAAATGCAATGTTTGAACCTTGACTACATTCTTGTTAGGAAAAAGCAGTCATTAAAGTTATTTTGAGAGTAATGAGGGAATCTTCTATTGTAGAGAGATCTTAATAGACACATAAGAATTGCTGTTCAACTTCCTGGCTGTGACAAGATCATTCTGGTTCTAGAGGACAATGTCTTTATCCTTAGCAGGTACACACTGATACACTTAGAGATAAAATGCCGTAAGGTCTAAGATTCTTTTAAATGGTCTGAAAAGAAAAACCATACCACATTTACATAGACAATGCAAAGACTGCACATAGTACTAGTCATTTTTCTATCTGAATAGTGTGTATCAGTATTCTTCGTTCTATTCTTTTTTTTTTTTTTTTTTGAGATGGAGTCTCACTCTGTCACCAGGCTGGAGTGCAGTGGCACAATCTTGGCTCACTGCAACCTTTGCCTCCTGGGTTCAAGTGATTCTCCTGCCTCAGTCTCCCAAGTGGCCAGGACTACAGGCACATGCCACCATGCCCAGCTAATTTTTGTATTTTTTAGTAGAGATGGGATTTCACCATGTTGGCCAGAATGATCTGGATCTCTTGACCTCGTGATCCGCCTGCCTCAGCCTCCCAAAAGTGCTGGAATTACAGGCATGAGCCACCGCGCCAGGCCTGTTCTGCTCTTTCAACTTCCCTATGCAATTAAAAATTTTTGTCATTGAAAAAGAAAAATTAAGGCCTGGCGCAGTGGCTCACACCTATAATCCCACCACTTTGGAAGGCTGAGGCAGGTGGATCACCTGAGGTCAGGAGTTTGAGATCAGCCTGGCCAACATGGTGAAATCCTGTCTCTACTAAAAATACAAAATTAGCCAGGCAAGGTGGCTCATGCCTGTAATCCCAGCTACTCGGGAGGCAGCGGTAGGAGAATCACTTGAACACTGGAGGCGGAGGTTCAGTGAGCTGAGAGCACAACACTGCACTCCAGCCTGGGCAACAAGAGTGAAACTCCATCTCAAAAAAATAAATAAATTTTTAAAAAGAAAAAGAAAAGGGCTGGGAGCAGTGGCTCTACCCTGTAATCCTAGCACTTTGGGAGGCCAAGGCAGGCGATCACAAGGTCAAGAGACCAAGCCATCCTGGCCAACATGGTGAAACCCCATCTCTACTAAAAATACAAAAGTTAGCTGGGTGTGGTGGCATGCAACTGTAATCCCAGGTACTCAGGAGGCTGAGGCAGAAGAATCACTTGAACCTGGAAGGTGGAGGTTGCAGTGAGCCAAGACTGCACCGCTGCATTCCAGCCTGGCGACAGAGCAAGAATCGGTCTCAAAATAAAATAAATAACTCCAAGAGTCTCAAAATTCTACTGGGGAATCTAAGTATGACTTTACTTGACAAGACCAGGCCTTTGGAAAACAGCCTACCCTACCTAGACTCACACTGTAAAAAGTCCAGTTCATGAATTACAAGGGCTCTGTCCTTGTCCAGTGAGAAGACAAAGCCACATGCGGGATGCAGAAATTAGGTGGTGGGAAGGTACTTGGAGATGGTGTGCCTAAGCTGAATGGTCAGCACATCCCCGCACAGTGGGACTGCTGCTTCACCCTCCAGCACCCTTCTTGACAACATTCCAGCTGCCTCACATCTCATTAGGACTCAGGAATAGGGAAAGCTCACAATTTCATTCACTAAAACACAGTATATTTCATCCTAAAGCATCAAGGAGGACTTATGGTAGCCTCCTTTCCCCTACAACTTAAGAGGGTTCCTTCCCTCAACAACCTAAGTCTGTCCTCAGCTGGTTCCTGTCAGCCAAGTCCCTCCTCTAGAGACCTGACCACCCCATCAGCCTCCACCCCAGGCATGCTCTGTATCCTCTCTCCTTATACCTGACCACTCTATCAGAAAGTCTTTCCTTTCATCTTCTGATCTTGGCTCCCTGGGCCCTGGGACTCACCATGGCCTTCCGGTCTTCCTCAGCCATCTTGAGGCGCTTCTGAGCCTCTTCATAAGCCTAGAAGAAGAAACCAAGAATGGAGGGATGTGAGGCCAAAGAGCCCCCGACACTGATAGCCACTCCCCTCTAGAATCACAAGGATCATTCGGACATACCCTAACACAAAAAAAGTCACCTCTCAGTGAGGAATCTCTATGATTGCAGGTACAGCAGAGAGTTGCCTTAGGAAGCCACAGGATGCACAGGGCTTCTCTCACCAGAGTGAACATCTCTCTAGAGACAGCCCCTTTTCTTCCCAGAGATCACTATCTCTGCAATCACAGCCAACCTCAGATTTCACCCACAGATCCTGGGGATTGACAGAACATGCTCTTTCTATTCACCTTCTTGTCTGACCGCTCCAGGACATTTCGAGTCCGATCCTTGTCCCGCTGTCGAACCCGCTCAGCAAAGGCATCACGCTCCTCCAGGTCCTGAAGGCGCTCCCGCTCTGTCCGTTCCCACTCATCCTCCGACTCTGGCTTCTCTGTCTGCTGTTTACTCCCCCTGCAGCCCAGCCCAGGGGATTCAATAAGGGCATCGAGAACACTTCCACCCGCCCCATCCTCTCTCGACCTGCTTCTGACTTACCCTGTTTTCTTATTCCCCTTCTCAGAAGCCTCTTCCTCCTCATCTTCCTCCTCTTCCTCACGCTTCTTCCTGAGATGTTTCCTCTTTTTACGCTTCTTCTGGAGGCTGCTCCCAGCCCTACTCACAGTCTCCTCACTGCTCTCTTCACTGTCTTCCAGCAACCTATAAGATCGGTTCTTCTCCAGCAGGGCTCGGGCCTCCCGCTCTGCTGCCCTAGCTGGCTTTTCCACCACTGCCTTTCGTGGTACCTGTCAGTAGAGATAAGGAGGTCTGAGAAACTCCTGATCTCTGCCCTCCCACTTAGCTCTATTCCTAATTTAAGCAATTACTTAAACCAGCTAACCAGTCTTCATTCTCTTCCTTCTTCATGGCTTCACCCCATGTTCATCAACCTGAATGGAGCCCACAGCTTTTTTTTTTTTTTTTTTGAGACGGGGTTTCACTCTGCTCCTCTTGGGCTCAAGCGATCCTCCCACCTCAGCCTCCTAAGTAGCTGGAAACACAGGTGCACACTAGTACTATGCCCAGCTAATTTTTAAATTTTTAGTAGGAACAAGATTTCACCATGTTGCCCAGGCTGGTCTCCAACTCCTGGGCTCAAGTGATCCTCCTGCCTCAGCCTCCCTGAGTGCTGGGATTGCAGGTGTAAGCCACTGCACCCGGCCCCTTCTGTTAACTGACTGAAAGGAAGTTCAGAAGTTGAGGGGGGCCAGGCATGGTGGTGCACGCACGCCTGTAATCCCAGCACTTCTGGGGGCTGAGGAGAGAGGATTGCTTGAGCTGAGGAGTTAGAGACCAGCCCGTGCAACAAAGCAAGACCTCGTCTCTTTAAAAAAATAAAAATGAAAGATATTAGCCGGGGATGGTGGCGCTCCCGGAGTCCCAGCTTCTGGGGAGGATGAGGTGGGAGGGTCACTTCAGCCAGGGAGGTCGACGCTGTAGTGAGCCATGATGGTACGACTGCACTTCAGCCTGGGCGACGGGGAGAGCGAGGCCTTGTCTCTTTAAAAAAGAAAGAAAGAAAGGAAAGAAAGAAAGGAAAGAAAGAAAGAAATCCAGAAATTAAGGTCGCTACTGAATCGCAATCTGCGTTTTAACAGGGGCCCTAGATGCATGTTAGAATTCGAGAAACACCTTTCTACTGCGCTTAACCCGACACACCTACGCCCTCTTTAATCTCCACTGAGCTGGGCGTCCGGCAGCTCAACGGAAGAGAATAAGTGCTTGTGAACTGAGCTTACTTAACTTCTCGGAAAAGGAATAAACGTTTCTGAACTGAGTTTACTTAACTTCTCGACGGACCGTTAGGCCAGCCTCACCAGAACAGATCACAGGGCCCCTCCCCTGCTCCACGCCCCACCCCTGCCGGCACCTTGTTCCAGAGTCTCAGGGCGAAGTCCCGGGCCGGACCACTGAGGTCCAAGGTATCAGTGTCTCGTAGGCGCTGCACGAACTCCTCAGCCGAGGTGCAGAGCTGCGCGGTACCGATCAGGAACTGGGCGACGTGCCGCTCACTCAGCCCCAGCACCGAGTGCAGCTCGTCCTGAACCCAGCGCTCCAGCCCCGCCGGCGTCGCCATGGCGACCCACGCTCCCTGCTCCCGGCCCTGAAGCCTCCGGCAGGCTCGCTGACGGCTAGGCCGGTCGGAGGTCTGGAGCCCTCGGCTGGAGCCTCAGCTTCGCAAGACAGCTACCTTGGGACGTCTAAGATTCGTTTCCGACATCCCAAACCCATCTTCCCTTACCGCGGAGACCGGAAGGGGCTGCACTTTTTCGGCCTCTAAGCACTACGGTGGCCGACCGAGTTCAAACTTCGCGGAACCGTACCTGAAACTGCGGGGTAATTCTTTTTTCTTCATTTCCGCCTCTATTCAGTTTCTCTTACGCCCCCTGATGGTCAGTCCGTGAGTGCGTCGGTCTTGCATTCATTCAAGAAGTGAAATTAATTTAATGGGCTCCTAATATGTGCTCATTGTTTTTCGTCGCTGGGGATATAACAAAGAACAAATCAAAAATTCCTTACCCAATTTACATTTTGCAGTGGGTGAGAGACAGGATACATAATTAAATAAGTAAAATATGGAAGTTTTATAGACCCAAAAACTATACAAAGTAAGGGGGGAACCGAGATTCTATTTCAAATTGTTAGATCGGGTCCATGTTCATTAAATATATTAGCAGTGTTGGCCGGGCGCCGTGGCTCACGCCTGTAATCCCAGAACTTTGGGAGGCCGAGGCGGGAGGATCACCTGAGGTGAGGAATTCAAGGCCAGCCTGGCCAAGATGGCGAAACCCTGTCCCTAATGAAAATACAAAAATTACTTGGCCGGGCAAGGTGTAATCTCTGGCTCACGTCTGTCATCTCAGCACTTTGAGAGGCCGAGGCGAGAGGATCACCTGAGGTCAGGAGTTTGAGACCAGCCTGATCCAACATGATGAAATTCCGTCTCTACTAAAAATACAAAAAATTAGCTGGGTGTGGTGGTGGGCTCCTGTAATCTCAGCTACTCAGGAGGTTGAGGCAGGAGAATCGCTTGAACTGGGGAGGCAGAGGTTGCAGTGAGCCGAGATGGCACCACTGCACTCCAGCCTGGACTCCAACAGGGTGAGACTCCATCTCAAATTTAAAAAAATATATACAAAAATTAGCCAGGCGTGGTGACAGGTGCCTATAGTCCCAGCTACTTGGGAGTCTGAGGCAGGAGAATCATTTGAACCTGGGAGGCAGAGGTTTCAGTGAGCCAAGATGGTGCCACTGCACTCCAGCCTGGGAGACAGAGCAAGACTCTGTCTTAAAAAAAAAAAAAAAAAAATTAAGCCAGGCATGATGGCACATGCCTATAATCTCAGCTACTCAAGAGGCTCAGGCAGGAGAATCACTTGAACCCAGGAGGCAGAAGTTGCAGTGAGCTAAGATCCTGCCACTGCACTCCAGCCTGGGCGATAGAGTGAGACTCCATTTCAAAAAAAAAAGTGACTTTTGCTAGGACTGGTTTGTCTGCAGTCAGGCATAAGGAAAAACCTCTGGACAGGAAGAAACTGGGAAACTAGGAAAGTTGTTAAAGACAAAATCTCCAAACTAAGGAATAGGCAAACTGTGTTCTGCATTTTTGCCAACAGCTTGAGAAAATCACCGGTGGCTGCTTATTTAAAAATAAGCAAGGTGGGCCAGTTGCGGTGACTCATGAATGTAATCCCAGCACTGTGAGAGGCTGAGGCTGGCAGATCATGAGGTCAGGAGTTTGAGACCAGCCTGGCCAATATGGCGAAACCCCGTCTCTACTAAAAATACAAAAATTAGTCAGATGTGGTGACAGGCACCTGTAATCCCAGCTACTCGGGAGGCTGAAGCAGGAGAATTGCTTGAACCCAGGAGGCCTGGGTGACAGAGCAAAACTTCGTCTCAAAAAAAAGAGGAAATAAATAAGCAAAGCCAGGTGCAGTGGCTCTTTCTATAATCCCAGCACTTTGAGAGGCTGAGGCAGGAGGATCTCTTGAGCTCAGGGGTTTGAGACCAGCCTGGGCAACATGGTGAGACCCCCCTATCTCTACAAAAAATACAAAAAATTAGTCAGGTGTGGATGTATGCACCTGTCGTCCGAGCTACTGTGAAGGCTGGGACAGGAGAATCACTTGAGCCTGGCAGCCAGAGGTTGAAGTGAGTCCTCTGCACTCCAATAGACCAAGACTGTCTTTAAAAAAATGCCTGGCCAGACACAGTGGCTCACGCCTGTAATCCCAGCTTAGGGAGGCAGAGGCGGGAGGATAGCTTGAGTCCAGGAGTTTGAGATCTGCCTGGACAATATAGCGAGACCCTGTTCTCTACAAAAAGGAGAGGAAAAAAGACCAAAAAAAGTGTTAAAAAGTGCCTGGTGCAGTGGCTCGCACCTGTAATTCCAGCACTTTGGGAGACCAAGGTGAGCAGATCATGAGGTCAGGAAATCAAGGCCATCCTGGCCAACATGGTGAAACCCCGTCTCTCCTAAAAATATAAAAATTAGCTGGGCATGGTGGCACATACCTGTAATCCCAGCTACTTGGGAGGCTGAGGCAGGAGAATCGCTTGAACCTGGGAGGTGGAGGTGGCAGTGGGTGAGCCGAGATCATGCATGGCACTCCGGCTTGGGCAACAAGAGCAAAACTCCATCACACACACACACACACACACACACACACACACACACACACACACACACGCCTGGCATGGTGGCTTATGCCTGTAATCCCCACATTTGGAAGGCCAAGGCAGGCGGATCACAAGGTCAGGAGTTTGAGACCAGCCTAACCAACATGGAGAAACCCCATATCTACTAAAAATACAAAAAGCTGACATGGTGGCAGGCACCTGTAATTTCAGCTACTCAGGAGGCTGAGCCAAGAGAATCACTTGAATCTGGGAGGCAAAGGTTGCAGTGAGCAGAGATCTCACCACTGCACTCCAATTTGGACAACAGAGCGAGACTCCGTCTCGATAAGAAAAGAGAAAAGCTGAACTTGTCACTTGATCCTCTGCTGTCTGATTTGTTTGATTCTGCGTCATACCTTTATCATTAATTGGAGTTACCAGAAACTACTGTTAGGAAATGAAACATTGTTCTCTCTCTCTCTCTCTCTCTCTCTCTCTCTCTGTGTGTGTGTGTGTGTGTGTGTGGCAGAGTTTTCCTCTTGTTGCCCAGGCTATAGTGCAATGGAATGATTTCAGCTCACTGCAACCTCCCACCTCCCAGGTTCAAGTAATTCTCCTGCCTCAGCCTCCCGAGTAGCTGGTGTTACAGGCACCCAGCTAATTTTTTTTTAATTAATTTTTTTTTTTTGTATTTTTTTAGTAGAGACAGGGTTTCACCATGTTGGCCAGGCTGGTGTCGAATTCCTGACCTCAGGTGATCCGCCTATCTCGGCCTCCCAAAGCGCTGGGATTACAGCCGTGAGCCATCGTGCCCAGCTCTTGAAATGTTGTTCTTATTAACAGTCACAGGTGGATCTATATCATTGACTTCTTGAATGTGTTGTTTTGCTTCTGAGATGGACTGTGGGCACCCCTGGCACCTCAGAGCTTCCTAATTCTGTTTTCTTGAGTCACAACTGGAAACGTATTAGGACCTTTACCTAATAGGCTACTAATGTAATCATTCTGTTTCCCTCCCTACCCAGATCTTCTCTGAAATGTCTGAATCTTTTGACACCTAGCTGGTTCTCTTGCTAATAAATTGAAGACTTTTGGCGTATGGTTAAGATCAATTGGTGGTGACCAGGCGAGGTGGCTCACGCCCATAATCCCAGCACTTTGGGAGGCTGAGGCAGGTTGATCACAAGGTCAGGAGATGAAAACCATCCTGGCCAACATGGTGAAACCCTATCTCTACTAAAAATACAAAAAATTAGCCAGGCTTGGTGGTATGCGCCTGTACTCCCAGCTACTCAGAAGGCTGAGGGAGGGGAATCACTTGAACCCTGGAGGCAGAGGTTGTCGTGAGCTGAAATCATGCCACTGCACTCCAGCCTGGGTGACAGACTGAGACTCCATCAAAAAAAAAAAAAATGAATTTGTCTGATACTTTTTTTTTTTTGAGACGGAGACTGGCTCTGTCGCCCAGGCTGGAGTGCAGTGGCACGATCTCGGCTCACTGCAACTTCTACCTCCTGGGTTCTAGGAATTCTCTTGCCTCAGCCTCCCGAGTAGATGGGAGTACAGGTGCCTGCCACACGCCCGGCTAATTTTTTGTATTTTTAGTAGAGACAGGGTTTCACTGTGTTAGCCAGGATGATCTTGATCTCCTGAGTGATCCGCATGCCTCAGCCTCCCAAAGTGCTGGGATTATAGGTGTGAGCCACCTCACCCGACACATTTGTTTTTTTAGTAAAAGGGTGGGGTCTCCTCTGACCAGTCTGAGATTAGCAACTTGTAGTGGTAAAAGGACTGTAAATACTCAGTCTTATCTTTATTAGCCTGGAGAGCTAACAACAAACAAACAGAAATACCTGGTGAGTAAAATATTGATGTTACACATTTATATAAGATATTCTTTGAAATGGGAAAATCCCGAATATCAACTATATGGGCAGGAAAGTCATTAATTATCAAGATGGTTTGTAAACCTTTAAGGATATAAAAATCCATTGTCTTATCAGAGGAGAAACTTTTCCAGGAAACTGCACTCCTGTACATACTTACTTTATTTTGCAGCAATTTCAGATTTACTAGTTATGGCCCCAACTCTTGGAGTAAGTATCCCTGGATTAGCCACATGGGTTGTGTGTTATACACTACCTAGCTGCCTGCATGGCAGCAGGCTTTTGAAAACTACAACCCTTTAACTGAGTGTCCTCTGCTTCTAGAAATTCAACCCTTTTCATCTATTCATTCATTTGTTGTCATTCATTCTAGAAATAATTTTGCGTCTACTAGTTGATAGGTGTGGGATATTGCAGTGAATCCAGCTGATGTAGTCAGCCCTCATGGCACTTCCGGTCTAGTGGACACTTTAACTGCCCTTTCTTATGTAACCTGCTTGTCCTTCATGAAACCCATGCACAGCTCCTCAGACCCCTTTTTACATGTTGGTGCTGAGTTCCTGGTTCATCCCCCATCATTTTCCTCTTCGCCAGCCACCAGAGCGTCCCCTCACATATCTTATTATTTTTCCTTTTTTAAGCTTTTTTTTTTTTTTTTTTTTTTTTTGAGACAGAATCTTGCTCTTGTTGCCCAGGCTGGCGTGCAGTGGCACAGTCTTGGCTCACTACAACCTCCGCCTCCCAGGTTCAAGTGATTCTCTTGCCTCAGCCTCCCAAGTAGCTGGGATTACAGGCACACACCAACACACCCAGCTAATTTTTGTATTTTTAGTAGAGATGGGGTTTTACTACGTTGGCCAGGCTGGTCTCAAAACTCCTGACCTCAGGTGATTCACCTTCTTTGGCCTCCCAAAGTGCTGGGATTACAGGCGTGAGCCACTGCGCCTACCCCCCTGCCTTTTTGTTTCTAAAGGAGAAGCAAGCTGGGTGCTGAAGTGGTTCATGCCTGTAATCACAGCACTTTGGGAGGCTGAGGCAAAGGATCATGAAGCCATGAGTTTGAGACCAGCCTGGCCAACATGGTGAACCCCCATCTCTACTAAAAAGGCAAAAAATTAACCTTTTTAGTAGAGATGGGGGTTTAAGCTTTTTAGTAGAGATGGCCTAAAAAAGCATGGTGGCACATGCCTGTAATCCCAGCTACTCGGGAGGCTGAGCCAGGAGAATCGCTCGAACCTGGGAGGCAGAGGTTTTGGTAAGCTAAGATTGCGCCATTGCACTCCAGCCTAGGCAGCAAGAGCAAAACTCCATCCTAAACAAATAAATAAGGAGAAGCAGAAGAGTTGGAGAAAACTTCATTTTATTATGGAAAGTTAAAAAACAAACAAAACAAAACAGGCAATTAATAAAGGCGGCACAGTAGGAGAGGAGAGGTGAGGTGTCTCCTTCGCCACCTCACACCATCTCAATTCAGTTCAGTTGTGAACCACGAGGAGAAACAGAATTAAATAACTATCAAGGAGTACAGAGTTAAGATTTCCAGCCTTCCCTCTTGGGGAAAACTGAGGCAAAGTAATACTGAGAAAAAGTGGAGGAAGCCGCACCTTCAGGTCACTCCAATGAGGAGACTGGAGGGGACAGAGGAGAGAATTCCACGCAGACACAGCAAGTAAGCGTGGCTTGTAAACCTGGGACTTTGGCAGGTGAGCTGGGAGTTGGTGGAACTTGTAAACCAGGCTGTGGTCAAGAGAGGAGGCAGGAGCTGTAAACAAAGGGGCAGTGACCTAGGAAATAAAAGAGATGTGCCTATAAATGGAATGGGGTCTGGGCCTCCCAGAGAAATGAATGCTTAAATCCTGAAATCCCCACAAGATGGTGGGGAGGAAGGCTGTGGCAAGAGCGTACCCTGCCATGGGGGGCAGGTGCTCCATCTCCACCCTCCGGGAGTTCTGTGCTCCTTCTCAGAACTTGGTGCTCACTCTTGGATCACCTAGGATGCACCAGCACTTTTAACCCCACCCACACTAGGAATTTTGGATTAGGGTAGAAATTGGGCAATTGGCTCTGCCCCCAGAAACAGGGTGGGGAAAGCAAGTTAGAAGATGGTGGTTGCCCTTCCCTGCCAGGCTCATTATTAGGGTCTGTCTGCCCTCAATCTTCCAGGCTCCAGGATCTTCAGTTATAGGAAGGAGGGATGTATATCCCTATATTGAAAGATAGTCACCGCCGGCAGGACTCATCTATGGGAGAGGAGGCAAAAATAACAGAGAATGAGTGAGAGCCCCTGCTTCCTGCCCTCCCTCCCCCACAGACACACAAACTGAAGGGCAGTCGGCATGCAGGAAGTCTTCCATATCTAAAGCACCTTACCACCAGTAGCCACGTCCATCTCTCATTTAGCTCGAACTCTGTACCAGACATTCTTCTAACTGTTTAATTTCACTATAACTCCAGGAAAGATTAAGTAATTTGATATCCAGCTGTGGCTCTCAGTGCTTCACAAAAATTATTTAATCTAATCCCAGAACTTTGGGAGGCTGAGGTGGGAGGATCACTTGAGGTCAGGAATACAAGACCAGTCTGGCCGACATGGTGAAACCCCATCTCTGCTAAAAATACAATAATTAGCCAGATGTGATGGTACATGTCTATAATCCCAGCTACTCTAGAGGCTGAGGAATGAGAATCGCTTGAACTTGGGAGGCAAAGGTTGCAGTGAGTTGAGATTGTGCCACTGGACTCCAGTCTGGATGACAGAGGAAGGGTCTGTCTCAAATAAATAAATACAAATAAATAAATAAATAAATAATAACTTTCTTTTCAACAACTCCAGGAAGTAGCTTTTGTTTTTTGTTTTTTGTGATGGAGTCTCGCTCTGTTGCCCACGCTGGAGTGTACTGGCACCATCTCGGCTCAGTGCAACCTCTGCTTCCCAGGTTCAAGCAATTCTCCTGCCTTGGCCTCCCAAGTAGCAGTGATTATGGGTGCCCATCTCCATGCCTGGCTAAGTTTTGTATTTTTATTTATTTATTTATTTTATTTTATTTTTTTGAGATGGGGTTTCACCATGTTGGCCAGGCTGGTCTCGAACTCCTGACAGGTGATCTGCCCGCCTCTGCCTCCCAAAGTGCTAGGATTACAGGCATGAGCCACCATGCCTGGCCAATTTTTGTATTTTTAGTAGAGACAGGGTTTCACCATGTTGGCCAGGCTAGTCTTGAACTTCTGACCTTGAGTGATCCACCCGCCTTGGCCTCCCAAAGTGCTGGGATTACAGGTGTGAGCCACTGTGCTGGGCGTGTCTATTTCTTTTGAGACAGGGTCTTCCTCTGTTGCCCAGGTTGGAGTGCAGTGGTGGTGCACAGCAGTCAGCTCACTGCAGCTTCCAACACCTGAGGTCAAGTGATCCTCCCACCTCAGCCTCCTGAGTAGCTGGAACCACAACTGCCCACCACCACACCTGGCTAATTTTTGTATTTTTTTGTAGAGACAGGATTTTGCCATGTTGCCTAGGCTGATCTTGAACTCCTAGGCTCAAGCGATCCACCCATCTTGGCCTCCTGAAGTGCTGGGATTACAGGCATGAGCCACAGGAGGTAGTTATTATTAACTTAATTTCATAAATAATACACTAAAGCCAGAGATCAGATGGTTTCTCTGAGATCACACAATTAAGAGACAAGCTGGAATTCCAACTCAGGCCTGTCCACCCACCCTGTGGTTTTAACCAGAACACACTCGGGAAGTGTTCTGGTTTTGAAACCTGAAGACTCAGTGTGTATTTCGTTTCCAGGGACCTCAGTTTGCTCATCTGTTAAAGGAGCAGCTTGGACCAGAAGACCTGCCAAGCCCCTTCCAAGCGCCTACATGAAGTCCTCCCTTCTCTTCCCTCCTGGACCGCAGCGCCCACTCTGACAGCAGGGGGCGCCCTCGGGCCGGCGGAGCCTCTGCTTACCCACAATCAGGGCCTTGGTACGCAGCCCGCCCTGGAGCTCTGGCTGCAGCAGCAGCAGCTCTTCCTCATCCTCTTCGTCGTCGGGTTGGGCTGCTGGAGAGTTGGGGGAACTGGGGACCTCAGGCTCCGGGCCCAGCTCCTCCAGTACCGAACTCTCGGAGGGGTATTGGTACGTGGTCTCCAGGGCTGTCTCGCTGAAGGAGATCTTAAGCTGAATGAGGGAGAAAAGGGGGCAGGAGGCAAGGTCAGTGCAGGAGAAGCCCGTGGGGGGTTGCAGGGGAATCGGAGGTGGGCGGGGGAGTCTGCAAGGGGGCAGGTGGGACGCGCGGAACGTAGGGTGAGGGCTGGACTTAGGCACCCCACTCACTGTCCCCATCCACTCTGGGATCCAGTTTTCCTTTCTATACTGGCTCTCCAATCCTAGAGTTTCCCTCTTCGATCCTATCATTTCAAAACATCAGACTTTGCCCTGTACATTGGCAGGGGCTTGGGAGGCAGAGGTGAATACTATAGGACCAAGGTCCCTGCTCTTTCGACTGTGGGAGGCAGAGGGGTAAAAATAAATTAAAATACATGGAGACAAGTCTTATGATCAGAACTGAGTCTTTGGGCACCTTGGGGGCAATGGAGTAGATTTTCCAGAAGAGCCAGCAGGCTGGCCAGCAGGGAAGGAACTGGCTGGGGAGCGAGTCTCAGCCAAAAGTAAGGTTTTCATATCCACAGCCCCTTGCTGTCCTATGCAAAACCCAGGACCCTGGGTACCTGTTCCCTCCCAATCCCCTCATTCCTCTCCTATCCATAGCAAAGGGGGTCTAGGGCCTGGGAAGAGATGGGAGATGAACAGAAAGGCCCAGAGGAACCAAGCAGGGGAAAGATGAGCCTCTGAAACCCTGAAAGGCTGAGGGAGACGACAATGGCAGAAAGGAAAGTCCACACAGACCTGGGGCGGGGGTCGACAGTGTGTCTGAAGGGACAGGCACAGCCAGAAGACCAGACAGGGCACAGAAAACCCTTCATAATCACACTGTCCCAAGAGCAGGAGAGTCCCAGCTGTTCTCACTGCCTTTCTACCCTTCCCCTTTGCCCTCTTAAGAAGCTCAGGGGGAAGGGGCAGGGTGGGATTAAGTCTAGGAGCCAAAGGGATTAGGGAGACAGCAGGAGGATTCCATATGAACTACTTGGAAAGGTCCAGATGATCTCCTCAGGCCTTCCCTGGCATCTGTTGGGAAGACTTCGGGGCAGCTGTACACATCCCTGAGTCCCCTAATGGACTGACGCATAGAAAGAGAAGCCAGGAGGGTGGCTGGGCAGGTGATTGCTAAGAGCTACATCAGATATGACAGCAGTCAGGCACGGTGGCTCATGCCTGTAATCCTGGCACTTTGGGAGGCTGAGGTGGGAGGATTTATTGAGCCCAGGAGTTGTATACCAGCCTGGGCAATACAGTGACTCTGTTTCTAAAAAAGAAAAAAATCAGATATGACACCTGGGTTCCCATGGGAAGGTGGAACTCAGGGACTGTATGTGTCACGCCTTGTTGGCTCCAAACCCCACAGTGTCTTCCCATCTTACTTGGAGCAAAAGCCAGAGCCTGATCAAAATCCACAGGGTCCCCCAATGTGTCGCCCCTCCCCTTGTCTCTCTGGCCTCTTCCTCCACTGCAGCCACACTGGCCCTGGTTCTATCCATGTACTCCCACCTCAGGACCAGAACAGTACTAGCTCTTCCTCCTGCCTGGAACACTCCTCCAAATATCGGCATGGCTCTGACCCTCCTGATCAGAGGACCCTATTTTGAAGTCTCCATATTCACTCCCCCTACCTCCTGAACCTCTAAGTTTCACTGTTCTATTTTTTTTTAATAATCACTTACCACCTTCTAACTTACTAGAAAATTGACTAATTTATTATATTTGTGTCTGCTGTTGAAAGGATCCTGGGGCCGGGGAAGGTGGCTCACACCTATAATCCCAGCACTTTGGCGGGGCGAGGGTGAGGCAGGTGGATCACTGGTCAGGAGTTTGAGACCAGCCTGGCCAACATGGTGAAACCCCATCTCCACTAAAAATATTAAAATTAGCCAGGCAAGGTGGTGTGCACCTATAGTTCCAGCTACTCAGGAGGCTGAGGCTAGAGAATCACTTGAACCTGGGAGGTGCAGGCTGCAGTGAGCTGAAATCTTGCTGTTGAACTCTCGGCTTCGAGACAGCACCACCATCTCAGAAAAAAAATAAAAGAAAAAACAAAGGAGCTTGGAAGTTGCTACAACACAAGAGGTTAAGGTTTGTGCAAACCTCAGATGAGGTCCCAACAGAGGACGGATGCTGGGGAAACAGTCTGGGGTAGGCCAGCCTGTACACAGTTGATCCCCTGTTCATGTCTGTGGAACTGCTGGTAGAATCCGACAGCAGCCAGGCTGCTTGTATCCCAGGTTCTCAGAAGGGACTCCTTAGGTTTCTGTTACTGACAGATTTACCCATATTTCTGGGAACCCATTTTTGTTTTCTTCTCATATCCTCTTTTGGAATAATAACCTCTATAGTTTATTATCTACTCTGAAAAGAACTTATTTTATTTCATTTGCTCTCAGTCTATGTTTCTATCTCCCCCGCACCCTGCCTCCTGACCCCCAACCAACATTTGACTGGGCTTCTCAGGAATGCACAGCCTGCATGGGAGTGGGGCCGGGGTGGGGGGGGCATGTAGAGAGGGTGTGACTCACTCGTTCCTCTCCCATCAGCTATATAAGGTCACAGTGGGGCCGGTCTCTCAGCCCAAGAGGCCTCTGGGGTACGCACCAGCCACTGCCATCCCCTGAGCTCCAGTGACAGGGCTGGGATTTTTCTCCTGATGGCAGGGATAAGTTTGATGGAATTAGCCTGCAAACAAGTTATTTAGGGAAGGTGAAGAGGGGGTTGGTGGCAGGGTCCTCCTATCTCCTACTCCTGAGCCAGTGTGCTGCAGCACAGCTGGGACAAGACACCCAGTCCCTGAAGAGCAGGGTGCTGAGAGAGGGAGAATGCGGAGGGTGAGGCCTCCGGTCAGAGGACCTCTGTGCAGCCTCCTTCCCACCCCCACCCCAGCAGCGGCTGCTTCCTTATTCTCTCACCACATCCTGAGCACAGCTCTGGCAGGCCCACGGCCCAGGGTTCCCCACTCAGCCCCACCAGCCTTCCGGCCCCCACCCCGGGCTTCCTGTTTGGGCGATCTGCTTCCGGCTCCCCTGCTGTCAGGCCTAGGTATGGTCACCAGCACAGGTCCTGCCCCACACTTGCTTCCTGGCTCCCCTGGAATGCTCCCTGGGCTTTGGGCCCCAAAGCTTCATGCTTCTCTCTGCTCATTCTTCCCCAAAGGCATAAGCTTCCCTCAGTAGGAAGTGGCTTTTCTGAACACCTCACCTTGGTACCATTTCCTGACTTCTGTCTTTTTCATCTGTCCAGCCCTGAGGGGAACAGACTGGTAGAGGGTGGAGGGTAGGTTCCCAACCATGGCTCAGGGGCTGGAGCTTACGCTTCATGTGACGATGAATAGGGGGGGTCAAATGAACTCCCCTCCACCCTGGGCTTAACCAGTATCTTTAGTCCCTGTGGTTCCTTGCTGACACTGAGGAGACAAAAAATCAAATCTGAGGATGTTAACACATGGCTGAGAATGAGACTGCGCTTCCCAGGCCCTGAGGAGACGTGTGTGACTGGAGAGACTTCCTAAGTCTGAGACGTCTGAGCGTGGGACCTCTCTCTCCCTATTTTCAAGCCGGAAACAGATGAGTGTGCATAGGGAGAAGTGAGGTGAGGGCCAGGGGGAGTCAGCCTGGCTGCCCCTACTTGCCTGCAGGTCCTTGTTGCAAGTCTAATCTCTGACCCTCTGCTGGCCTCAACCCTCACCCCTGTCTAGAACTCCCACTGTGCTCCCTGGCCAGTGCCTGCTCTCAAAACTGTCTCCAAATTCACTTCTCTTTTTTGCTACCCTAGGGGAGGGAGAGTCCAGGATGGCAGGAAGAGAGGGGAAAACCGATCACTGAGCCAGTTCTGGAGAGGGAGGGGAAACCCAGGGAGGAAGGACAGGGGGAGTGAGGGGCGGGGGTATTTTGGAAGAGGAGAAGGCTTTTCTTGTCCCAAGAGAGAAGGGAGCACTGTCTGAGGCAGTGGCCCAGCTGGGGGTGTGCAACCCCGAGGTCACCCACTTCAAATGGCCTCTCTGTGTCTCTCCCATGGGGCAGACTCAGGGTTCAAAAGCCTTCTCTCTGCTCTTTGGCCAGCCTAGTTCCATCTCCCCTCTCCCCTGCATCCTAGGATGTCCCTCTTCAGCTCTGCCCTCCTTCTTATGGGGCAGTTGGAACTTCCTCCATTTACTTCTCCCTGCAGTTTCTCCCTAGAACCCAAAACTCACCCCGCCACACCGCAGGCTCCCTATCCCTTCTCCCCAGAAAAGCTGAAAGCGTTTTCACTTGGTGACCCTGCCCTCACTGATTCAAGCTTGTTCATTTGGGCTCTCCCACTGGACGGGCTGGGGCAGGTCACACTCTGGAAAGGAAGGAAAGAAAAGGGGGTAGGAAACTCAGAGCCCGAGGGAAGGGACAATGAGCAGACCGGCACACCCTGAGAGAGACACACCCAGAGACAGCCTTTGCTGGGGCAGGAACTTTTGGGTTCAAAATGGAAAAGGAGGGCTCAGAGAAGGAAGGGTGTGTGTGCAAAGGGAGGAAGGGTGTTGGCAGAAATTAACAAGAAAGAATAGAGGAAAACAAGAATACAGGGGTATAAAAAAGAAAGACCGGCGTCCAGAGAGAATTGACAAGTGGGCCTCTAAGAAGTCTGGCTCGGCTGCTCCCCTACCTGTTTGTGGTGTCTTTCGGGGGACCCCTTGGCAAGGCAGCTGCGGCTGAGACGGAGGTAGCCCCCCAGAACCAAGATCTCCTCGGCAGTTGGGTACCGCTTCTTCCCAGCCCCCGGGGCGGCAGCATCAGCTGTGGCTGGAGAGGCTGGGGTGGCTGGGGGGGTCGTAGGGGGCACAGACCGCCGGGGGTTGACGGTGAAGGTGTGTCCACTGCGGCGGGGGGCCCCCACCCCTGGCCCTGCCTTCACCCCATAGAACAGGCGGCTCATGAGTGGATCCCCAGGAGGTTGGGGGGCAGTTGGGGCTGGGGGTGGGGGCTGGAGCTCCACTGCTTCCTCTTCCTGCCGTCTCAAGCCTCCAGTCCCAGCGTCCGCTGGTGGGAGGGCGGAGGGCACAGAGCGGCAGTTCTGCAGGGCTCCCAGAGGCCTGCCCTGAGCTCCCGCCTGCTCCTCCTCAGCCTCCCCTTCTCCAGCTTCCACACTGGGAGCTTCCAGGCGCTTTTCCACTGACTCTGGAGGTTCTGGTTTCTGAGTTTGAGCCTCGTTGTCCCTGGGTGTCCATTCTCGAGCCTTCCCGGAGTTCAGGGTCCATTTCCGCCCTTCTGTTGGCTTCATGCCCCTCTCGCTGTCTCTCACAGGCCTCTGTTCTGCGGCCTCCACTCCTGCGGAACTGCTGCCTTGGGCCTCCTTTGCCAGGGTCTCTGACAGCTCTGTAGTCTCTTCTGGGGCCACCCCTGGAACTGGCCTCCCTTCTTTTCTCCCACATTCTTCCGAGTAGCCTTTTCTTTCTTCTTCTGACGTCAGCCTCCACTCTGTTGCCTCTGGTTGTACCAAATTTTGTTCCTGAGACTCTCTGGAGTCAGGTCTCCATTTATGGGCCTCTGTCAGGCCCAACTTTGGGTAGGCAGGTTCCCCTGGGCTCAGTCTACTTTCCACCTCTTTTCTCCTGGGGCTTTGCTCTCGAGACTCTGCTAGTCTCAGACTCGGCTCTGGAGTTTCTACAGGACTCAGCCTCCATTTCCGTGCCTCTGACAGTCGGGAGCTCCTGTCTCCCGTCTCTCCCGGGCTTTGCCTCCAGTCCCGAGTCTCCAGAGGCCTCAGGCTCGACTCTTGGGCGCCCCCTATCCCCAGCCTCCTCTCTCTGGTCTCCCTGGGACTCAGTCTCTCTTCTCTTGACTCTCTTCCCCTGGGGCTCTGATCCCGCATCTCCCCAGGGCTGGGTCTCCGCTCCCGGGCCTCCAGAGATCCAGGCTTTCTCTCAGCGAGCAGCTCCTCACTTCGTTGCTGCTGCTGCCGCCGCTCCTGCCGGATGAATCGGTTCTGGTGCACTGGCCCGATGGCCTCCTGAAGGACTGCAGATTCATCTGTGTCTGGAGGCCCGGCCTCTGCAGTCCCTGGCACAGGGCTAGGCTCCCCCGGGGACAGCCCAAGCTTGGCCCGGCGGCGCTCCAGGAGCCCTCGCTTCCAGGCTGGCATCTGGGATAGGCGCTCCCGTTCTGCCTTCTCCCTGCCTCTAACGGACGCCTCCTCCTGCCGGCGCCGGGCTAGCAGCTGTAACTTCCAGTCTGGGATGGTGGTCATGGTCGTCTTGAGGTGAGGGTAGGGAGCACTGGGGGCAGAGAACAGGAAGAAGAGGCTCCAGAGAGGCCCAGGGAGTGAGACAGGGTGGGAGGAGAGGAAGTGGAGGGGAGAGGTGGGACACCGAGCAGGGCGGAGGAGCTGAAGATGAGGACCAAGGGACAGAGGGACGGAAGAGAACACGGGAAATGGAAGAAGTAGAGAAGTTGTGAGCGCAAGTTGGGGGTGGTGGGGGCGACGTGAGAGGAAGAGTCTAGATTGGAGGCAATGAGGGCAGGAGCCAGCTGTGGCAGTACAGGGTTAATGCGTATTAAAGACAGTCTAGGGATGTGAGAAACAGAGAAAGGGCGAAAAGGAAAGTTGCTATGAGGGTGAAAAGAGAAAAGGGGCAGGGATGAGGGGAACCTGGGTGCAGGCCAGGCTGCCTCAGCGATACCCCAGGGAGGTGAGCGTGGGAAGTAAGGAGCGGGAATCCCTCCCGAGAGGGAGCAACGGGACCTGAGGAGGTGTTGAAGAGGCGAGGAGGACCGGAGAGCGAGCAGGTCTAGGGGAGAAGGGAAACCAGGGAAGAGGGGAAGGGAGCGCGGCGGCAGCGGCCGGGCGCGTCTCAGCGCGGGCCCCAAGGTCCCTGCTCCGCTTCCAGCGCCGCTGGGGCCACGCCTCTCCCCAGCCCCCACCCCTCTGCCCCGCACTCCGCCCCCGAGGCGGGTCGGGGGAAATACCCACCCTGGGACTTTCGGAACCCGGGCGTCAGGGCTGCCAGCGCGTTCCCAGAACCCTGGCGTCCACCCCCACCCAGTCCCGTCACCACCGCCTGCCTCCCCCGCCGGCTGCGCCCCGCGACCCCGGAGTGCCGAGGGCCGGCTTCATGCCTCTTCTATCCGGCGCCTGCGAGTCCCGTGCCCGGTCCCCGCTCTCATGGAGCCGTGACAGAGCCGGCCGTCTCCACTCCGCTCTGGCCGCACAGACTGACAATCTCGGCACAAAGAGGAGACAGCCAAGGTCTGGGCCACGGACGGGAGCGAGGAGACACCCCCTCCCCAAGTTTGAGCCCCTCAGTCAACTCACATGCCGTGGGGCCCCCCTGGGAGGGGGTGCGGAGGAGCCGGGCGTCCAGAGAGAGGAAGAGGAGGAGAGAGGGACAGAGGGAGATCCGGAGACTGGAGGGAGGGGAGGAGGAGGGAGAGGAGGAGGGAAAGAGGCAGCAAAGGAGGAGGGACGGGGACAGAGACCAGGGGGCCGGGCGGGGGCGGCGACCGCTTTGTCTAAGGACAATGAGGAGAGGGAAGGGGGCGCAGGGCGGAGCCCGAGGAGAGGGCGGGCCTAGCTCCCTCCCACCCCGCGTGGGACTCGCTCTGGGACTGCCCCCTACTCGCCCCAACCCCTGGTCCTCCGTTCTGTGTCCCCAGGGGCCCTCACCCGCTTCCCTCCCGGTAGCCCTGAAGAACCCAGGTGTCCAGATCCCTTCCCCCAGCTCGCCGACCCAGGGCGGTGGCCCGTGACTCAGGCCCCTCGTGGGACTTTGGGAGGAAGCGGCAGCTGCTCGGAGCCGGGCCCGCCCTTCCCATCTCCTGCCGCTCAGCCCTCTCTACGATTTTGCCTTCTCCGGCCAGTCTTTGTTTTTGTCGGGTCGAGAGCAGCCACCAGGCTGTAGGGGGCCTTGAGGAGGGGGCAGCAGGAGAGGCACTCAGAAGCCAGCGGTTTTGGAAGCTCGTTCTCCTACCAGAGCTGCTGTCCCCACTCTTTCTAGCTTCAGCCTGCCTCCTATGAGTCTCCTGGTCAGCTGCGGGGTGGGGTTGGGGGGGAAGGGGATTTGAAGGAATGGGGACCCGGCCTCTCTGGTAACGTGGGGGCGGGTCTGCGGGGGCCAGGGGGTGGCCGAAGCCCAGCGGTTGCCAGAGGGCGTGGTGGCTGCCCAGACTCCACTTCGCGCGCTCGCAGGCTCCCTCTGGCTTTCCTTCCCAAACTCAGCCCTGCAGCTTGGGAGACACTGACAGACTGCATGCTGTACATAGAAAAATCAGGCTTTTATTTTCCTGCAGAGCATCCAGAACAGGGAGCCCCAAGTTAAGAGCGGGAGAATCCTCTTCACTAGGTTCACGGCTGAGCCCAGAGGCAGGGCCTAAGGAGGTGCAGAGACCAGGGCCGGGAGTGCTGAGGCAAGGTGTGGGGCCTGGAGGGACAGCCACTACCTTTGAACTTGCAGACCCTGGTCCAGCTTCTTGGAGTGGAAGCCAGAGGTGGCGAAGAGGGGATCCCTGAGGCACAGAGGGAAGCAATGGTGCCAGCCAGTGGAGTGGTCAGGTCAGATCCTTTCCTTCTAGGAGGCTGTTGAGGGGGAGCGTGCCATGCCCTAAACAGTGAGGAGACAGATGAATTCCATACCCTGTTCTTCCTTGCTGGTGAGACGTGGACTCTTGGAGTTCAGTGGCTGAAACTCAGAATTTAGAGTATGGAGCTGGACCCAGAGAATAAAGTAGCAAGCAGTGGAAGGGGCAGCTACTTCAGTCCATGGATTTGAGCCTCTGGCCTGAAGCAGCCAGGGCCTGGATGTTAAAGGTTTAGAATTCAGGGGGAGAGGGACTGGGCACGGTGGTTCACACCTGTAATTCCAGCACTTTGGGAGACCAAGGCAGGCAGATCACAAGGTCAGCAGTTCAAGACCAGCCTGGCCAACATGATGAAACCCTGTCTCTACTAAAAATACAAAAATTAGCTGTGTGTGGTGGCGAGAGCCTGTAATACCAGCTGCTCGGGAGCCTGAGGCAGGAGAATCATCTGAACCTGGGAGGCGGAGGTTGCAGTGAGTCGAGATTGCGCCATTGAATTCCAGCCTGGGCAACAGAGCAAGACTCCATCTCAACAACAAAAAGAATTCAGGGGGAGGGGAAGAACAGGGCTTGTAACCAGAGTGAGCTTCTCACTCTGCCTCCCCATCCTGGGGTCGAGAGAGCAGGTGGAGTTTTCTTTGCAGCTGGGCCCGGAGGTAGCGGAGGTCTTGCTGATCAAGCCCATGGGCTAGGCCCAGGTAGAGGGTAAGGAGGAGAGCAAGAAGGAGACGGTCCGTGCCAAGTGTGGGCACCACCCACAGCACTGTCAGCAGCTCCACACACACTGGGTGGCGCAGGTGGGAGAAGAGTCTGAGAGCCCGGGGAGACTTCAGGGCCAGAGGCTCACCCAGCCCCAGCACATGGTAGTATACCTAAGAGAGGGAGAAGAGCTCAGAAATGAAGTCAAGCCCTTTTCTCAGTTTGGGCACTTCTTTCCTTCTCTTCCAGGCACCACCCTCCTAGAACTCAGGCCCAGGAACCCCCCTTCTGAGACTTGGGCCCTGATTCAGACTTCTTTTTTTTCTTTTTTTTTTTTTTGAGACAGAGTCTCACTCTACTGCTGAGGCTGGAGTGCAGTGGCGGGATCTCAGCTCACTGCAACCTCTGTTGCCCAGGTTCAAGCGATTCTGCCTCAGCCTCCCGAGTAGCTGGGATTATAGGCACCTGCCACCATGCCTGGCTAATTTCTGTATTTTCAGTAGAGACGGGGTTTCACCATCTTGGCCAGGCTTGTCTTGAACTTCTGACCTTGTGATCCATGCACCTCGGCCTCCCAAAGTGCTGGGATTATAGACATGAGTCACTGAGCCCAGCCCCTGACCCTGACTTCTGATCCATGTACCTTCCCCAGGCCCAGGAGGACCATGGTTGCTGTCCTTTTGACAGAGAAGCAAGAATAAGGTAGAAGAGCATGGGAGGAGGGAAACCCTTGAAAGGGAAAGAGGACTTCTAAAACGGGCCACAGGCTGTAGGTGGGAATCAGGGAGCCTCACCTGTTTGAGGCCCATGAGCTCTGCGTAGTCAAAGACGAGAAGGATGCTGAAGATGAGGAGCCAGGAGATGACATGGAGCACAAAGCAGAGGAGGGGCACCCAGGTGGCCCATGGCTCAGCCCGAGCCTCCCACAACACGGGACCTCTGGGTACAGGCTCCCAGTACCGCATCACCAGCTGTGGAAGGATAAGGGGCTGGGTATCCCAGTGGCCTACCCTGCCTGCCCTTGGGAAACCCAGACCTAGAGCTGCCCCTACCACAGGCTAGCTTGCAACCCTCCCCCATCCCTCTCCTATGCCTCACCAACAAATATTCACCATGTGGAGGGTGCTGGGTGAGGTCCCAGAGATGTAAGGATCACCTGTCTCTACCCTGAAAACTTACTGATGGGGTGACCTGATATCTACACAAAGTAGTAGCCTATGCCAGCCACCCAATGACAAGACAGACAAGTACAATGAAAAGCCTTCTCTTCAGACCTAGGGAAGTAGTTTTGAAGAAAGGATAGGACTGAAGAGAAGTTAAGGAAGGGATCTCAAGCAGGAAATGAACAAAGTTGCAAAGGTGAGAATGCACATATTGTGCATGGGGAAGGACAAGTACAGCCTTCTTGATAAAAAGTAGGATATGTGCTGTGGAGGAATGGAAGCTGAGATTAGCTCCTCAGTTCTCCTTCTGAACCCACATTTTGCCCCTCTAATCCAGGGCACCCCTCCCACACTTGGTCTCCCTTGGGGACTCAACTGCCAGGGCCTCATACCTGCAAGGCCAGGGCAGTGCAGGCCACATACAGTGACCTCTGAAGGACCCCAAAGTACCGGGATGTCCATGCTTTCACTCTCTCAGCTGCCATGAGGCTGTGCTGCCCAACAAATAGAAGCAGGAGCCCCAGATCCCATGCCAAGGGGGCAAGGATGCTGCGGTCCTGCAGGGCAGCCACCCATCCCTGGCGGGCATCTATAGGAAATTGAGGGAGAAGGAGACAAAAGGTCAAAAAGGGGGAAGAATGTTTCCCCCACCCTCAACTCCTCTTGGAGCCCCAGGCCATATCCCTTACTGCTTTCAAGAGCCTTAATGCTTCCTCTGTACGCTGTGCCCATCTCACTTTTCCATTCCTAGTTTCTGCCCTCTTCCCTAGGCCTCCTGCAAACCTGGGGAAGAGGATTCATAGAACCAACAACGCATTTTGGACAGTTGCAAAAAGCATGGCTGGAGAGGCCACCGCTGGATTGCCCCTCTTATTTCGGTTCTCCAAATGCTGCTTCTTTTTAACACTCTTTTCTCAACTGTCCTCTCTACAAAACGCTTTACTTAGAATACTCCGGTTATCGCCCTTTCCGGCTCCTTCAATACTCACTCCCTGCTCTCCAAGCCTCTAATCCTTGAGTTCCTAATTTAGTCCTCAGGTCTCCCTCCCCAGTAGCTTCTAGGCCGCTTTATTGGTTCGAGTTCCCTCTCCCCTGTCATTTGTTTCCAAGCCCCGCCCTCGATCTCACTCCAGCGGCTTCACCTTCCTACCCCCAGTTCATACTCGATCCCTCCCGCTCACCCGGACCACCAGACTCCGGGATCCCTCCGAGAAGTGGCTGAAGGGAGGTAAAGCGCACGAACTCCACTCCGGTGCCAAAGGCCAGGATGAAAGAAGCGAGGGCAGCAGGGACCAGGAGCAGTG
Organism: Cheracebus regulus; assembly: GCA_963574635.1. Classification (NCBI taxonomy): domain Eukaryota; kingdom Metazoa; phylum Chordata; class Mammalia; order Primates; family Pitheciidae; genus Cheracebus; species Cheracebus regulus. The sequence goes on from CAUYQU010092585.1 coordinate 60,306, forward strand.
CAGGGGCCATGGCGAGAAATAGAGGGGTGGGGAAAGGGGTGGGGTCGGGATTCCCGCTGCCACAGGCCCCGCCCACTGCCCCGCCCCCGCACAGAATCCAGCCCAGGAGGGCGGGGCTCCTGCACGCCGCTCGCTGCCCGACTTCCGGCCCGCCGCGCGCCGCCTCTCACACCCAGCGGCGGACGGGTGCCGGGATTCGTGTCCCAGCCTGCGGTGTCTCCATCGCAGAAAGGAATGTTAGAATCCCTTCTGTGTTAGAGAGAGAGAGCTGTTAAGGGTAGCAGCTCTGCAGCCGCTCACATGGATTGAATCTCAGCTCATCTAGTTTTCCCATCTAAAATGAAAAGTGACTATTTTACAACAAAATTAATGCTTATTCTGTAACTTATTATGAAGTTGAGTTGTTGACTGGCTAGTTTCTTTTTTTTTTTTTTCTCTTGGTTCTTTACTTGGAATAACTGGCTGGTTTCTAAGAAGGGCAAGTAACTTCTTTGTAAATACTGAAAGGTTTGTTGCCATAGTGCCAGAGATTGTTGATTTGTAACCACAAGAGTAAAAATGTTAAAATATTTGTGATAGTAACTTTTGTCAGAATTAAAGATCATGCAGCTAAGGACCTTGTCACACTAGCTGTGCACATAGTAGGGACCTTAGATATCATTAGACTAATTCCATCAATTTATAGATAGAAGAAATAGGTCCAGAGAGATGAAAATTGCCTGAGAGTTAGGAAGCGGCTAATCCTGCAGGCTAAGGGACGGGAACATTGCTGAGCAGCCTCCCGAAGGCTTGACATTCCTTCTCCTCCCTCTCCTGGGCTCAGTACTCCTACCCTCCTCTGAATCAATGCTGTTGTATGCTGTACCAGACATGTTTTCCCTTAAATTCACTCTCCACCCTGCTTTCTGCTTCAGGAAGTTGTCCCAAATGGACCACATCAATGAAAGTCACAGCTCACGCCTGTAATCTCAGCACTCTGGGAGGCTGAGGCGGGCGGATCACAAGGTCAGGATACTGAGACTATCCTGGCTAACACGGTGAAACCCCGTCTCTACTAAAAATCCAAAAAATTAGCCGGGCGTGGTGGCAGGCGCCTGTAAGCCTAGCTACTCCGGAGGCCGAGGTAGGAGAATCACTTGAACCGGGTGGCAGAGGTTGCAGTGAGCGGAGATCGTGCCACTGCACTCTAGCCTGGGCAACAGAGCAAGACTTCATCAAAAAAAAAAAAAGAAGAAGAAGAAGAAAGAAGAAGAAAGAGGAAGAGGAAGAAGAAGAAAGAAGAAGAAGAAGAAGAAGAAGAAGAAGAAGAAGAGGAAGAAGAAGAAGAAGAAGAAGAAGAAAGAAGAAGAAGAAGAAGAAGAAGAAGAAGAAGAAGAAGAAGAAGAAGGAGAAGGAGAAGAAGAAAAAGAAAAAAAGAAACAGTTTTTATTGCGGGCGTCCTTACACCACTGCTCCTTCCTTATCTTTTTGAGCTTGGAGGTGGTCATAATACAGCTATGGGTATTAAGGTACTACACCATTCTTTCTGA
>CAUYQU010092588.1:0-47768 GCA_963574635.1 Cheracebus regulus
CCCAATCACCGTCCTCTACGTAAAGTGGGCTGAGTGGTGCTCTTCCATCGGGGTGGCAACTACCGGCAGTCCTCTCCAATTGTGTAATCAGGCGGGCCGGCGCCATCTTAATGGCGCAGCTAAATTTTGCTCCCACAGTAAGCCTCCTGAACATCAACTCTAGGGGAATAAGATACTGTATGGTAGAGCATACATTAAAATAGGACTTGTGAGAAAAATAGAATTTCATTCCTTCGACAGGGGGATTTGTGGGTCAAGAGAGACAATTGGGGTGTTGAACCAAACAGGATTCATCCAGATGCTAACTAGGGAAATGGGGGTTACCGTGTGTGATTTAGGAATACTTGGTTTATATTAGGAATACAGTGTATTTTGGGGTTTTGTTTTGTGTTTTTTTTTTTTTGGTTTTGTTTGTTGGTGTTGTTTCATTAGTTGGGTCAGGAAATTCTGGGATGATATAAGAATGAATTATTGGGCCAAGCATGGTAGCTCCTGCTTATAATCTCAGTACTTTGGGAGCCTAAGGCAGGAGAATTGCTTGAGGCTAGGAGTTTGAGACTAGTTGGGCAACATAGCAAGACCTCATCGCTACACAAAAAAAAAGAATTAAAAATTAGCCAGGCGTGATGGCACACCCCTGTGGTCCCAGCTGCATGGGAGGCAGAGGCAGGAGGATTGCTTGTGTCCAGGAGTTTGAGGTTACAGTGAGCTGTGATCACACCACTGTACTGAAGCCTGGGCAACAGAGTGGGGTCTTGTCTCAATAATAATAATAATAATAATAATAATGAATAATCCAGAACCGAACTGGACAGATGAGTTGCATCTGGTTTTCTAACATCTCTAGTGACTGAGACTCTGCCCCAGCTGCCATCTGTGGCAACCTTTTGCCATGGCACCTTTCCTTCTCCCCTTGCCCACAAGGTAACTAGTGTACACCTACACAGGCATACATTAGAAATGTCTGCAAACAATTTCTTGATGAATACACGATTCTTTTCTCAGCTTTAGACAACACATGTCTTTGACTTGGTGCTGTGAGTAACCAAGCCTGTGAAATCAGCCCTGAGCCAAGGGATGGGCTAAAGGAGCCATGAGAAATTTCTGCTGCTTCTGCTCTTCCTGCACCCTCCTTCAGGGTTGAGATCCTAAACCTTAGGCCCTGGTTCCCGTCCTCTACCTGTTCTTCATCCCCTCCTTACTCTGGCTCCCCATCTTTCACATCTCCTTCCTTGGGCTGTCCCTCTGTTCCACATACTTTTGGGGTCCTGAAACTCATCACTCTGATTTCTTTAAAACCTTAGCTGAAAGATGCGAATGGAAAGTGGCCTGGAAAGGGGTGAGCAGTGCTTCTAGGAAAAGTGCTTCGCTGAGGCAAGTGTAAGTCTGGGATTGGGGAAAATGTTAGAGGGAGTAGGAATCAGGGGAGGAGCACCGTGAATTATAATTAGAACTAAGAAGAAACATAGTAACCCAAATCTCAGAGGCAGGGTCTTATTTCAATAGATTAATATATTATACATTTAAAATGTGGCCTTTAGGCTGGGCGTGGTTGCTCACACCTGTAATCCCAACACTTTGGGAGGCCCAGGCAGGAGGACCACCTGAGGTCAGGAGTTCAAGACCAGCCTGGCCAATGTAGTGAAACCCTGTCTCTACTAAAAATACAAACAAATTAGTCAAGTACCAGGAGCAGTGGCTCACACCTGTAATGCCAGCACTTTGGGAGGCCGAGGTGGGCAGATCACCTGAGGTCAGGAGTTTGAGACCAGCCTGGCCAACACAAAACCCCGTCTCTACTAAAAATACAAAAAGATTAGCCAGGCATGGTGGTGCATGCCTATAATCCCAGCTATTCGGGAAGCTGAGGCAGGAGAATCCCTTGAACCTGGGAGGCGGAGGTGGCAGTGAGCTGAGATTGCTCCACTGTACTCTAGCCTGGGCAACAGAGTGAGACTCTGTCTCAAGAAGAAAAAAAAGGATCTTTAAAACATCATTCTCCTCACCTTCTGGAATAGTCTAGATCTAGTTTCATCTGGGGACAGAAGGTTAGACTGAACCTCTCAAAAGAGAGGACTCAATCTCTCTGAGGCCCCTGTCTCCAGAATCTACTTGGTCAGGATGTCCTCAGAAAATCTGGCCTAAATCCCTCCTGCTGCTCCTTGCAACATCTTTCAAGACTGGTGATGCATACAAGTCATCTTGAATGTCCCCTCCTCCCTGGGAGCTTGTGACAACACATCTCACCTGAAAAACCATTAGACTCCGAAAGTGTAGGGACTAGCCCTGGCACGCCTTTGCCCTTCTGTGCTGTCCTCTCTCCGGATGACTTCAGAGGAGGTGAGGGTGGTGTTCGATGGATGCTGCAGCCTCCCCCTCCTCTTTCACTGAATTGCCAATATATTTTCTCTGACAGTTTGCACAGATAGTTAAGATACCGTGTAATTACTGTTGCATTTGAAAGCCAAACATGATTTATTTCTGACAAGCTCAGTCATCTTTGGGATGATGTGTGTGTGTGTGTGTGTGTGTGTGTGTGTGTGTGTGTTTGTATATGTGTGTACATTGGTTATGTCTTTTTATAGAAGAAAAGCAAGTGTCAGCTCCTATGTCTCTCTCTCACTCAGTTACCTTCCTTTACTGAATCAGGGAACATTGGAGTATACAGAGCACTGGAGGGGGAGACCGAGTCCCTACCCCCAGGAGACTCCTGGTGTGATGGGAACAATATGATACACAACAAATGCAGACATGAAGACAAGGGCAGAGATCTGGGCAGGGATGGAGGATGGAGAGGGACTACTGAAGGCAATGAAGTGGCTTGTCAACAGAAGACTTCTTTCATGAGGCTCGTCAGGGAGTGTTTGGAAGAGAAGGCTTAGGGCCAAAGAGAAAGGAAAGGAGGGTGTCTTTGATGAGAGAGGAGAGTGAGCTCTAAGGTAGAAAGAGGGAAATTTGCACATTTTTCCTGGCTGAGACAGAATGTCTGAATGATGGAGTCACAGGAAAGTGGAAACCGGGGAAGCAGAATGTCCCAGTGGGCAGAGGGGTCAGAATGCTTGGTGGTGGTGTTTTGTCAAACAGCTATTGAGAGGCATTTAGGTAGCGTCTTTGAAACACCAGGTCCACAGAGGGAAGGCTCCTGCCTGTTGCAAGGGATTGGGCCTGGCAAGAGCAACGGAGAGATGAGAGCAGCTAGGAGGGGAGCGGATACAAAGACTGGAGAAGGCACAGCAGGGCCTTTCTGACTACTGCTTCGGAGCTTGTGGGGAGGAAAGAGCAGTTGGTTTTTCCCAGTTCCCTTCTAATTCCAGTAGGAGAGTTTAAGGTTGGACGAAAGAAAGGATTATAGAATTTCCCAAAGCAAATGCACCATTGCATTGTCTTCTGTGCCCTAATATACATGTGGGCTGTGAGGAGGGCACCTGCTCTAAGACAGAAAGAAGCATAGGGATGGAGCTCATTTTCAGCCCCTGCGGTGGATGGGGAGTGGGGGTAGTTGGAGCTCTTAAATGTTGCTCTCGGCGTCTCTGGCTCAGGCTTCTGTCAGTACAGACCTGCATCCGAGCCCCGCCCCAACTGTTGATTATACCCTTTGGGATGCATCATTGCTAAGAAAGCAGATGTGCCAGATGTGACATGTTTGAAGGAAAAAAAAAACGCTCACCTCTGAGCCTTGGGGAGAGCAGCTCATCACCATTTGGCTGCCACTCATGGGGAGGGCAGCTGAGGTTGGGCTTATGCCAGCTTTGAACCCTTGTAGTCCCTCCACAGAAGGGTCTCCAAGCACTAAAGGAGCCAGATGTGGGGAAGGAGAGTGAAGAAAGATGGAAGAGACATGGAGGCCCCATTTCAAATGGAAGAGATTTTGGTCTCACAGTAGTAGGTGGGCTGCCAACTAGTTCACCTTACTGGGTTGAGCTCCTCATGTAAGGAGGTGCTGATGTGTGTGTGTGTGTGTGTGTGTGTGTGTGTGTGTGTGTGTGTGTGTGTGTGTGTGTGAACGATCTCTAAGTATGGGTTTCTAGGAATTCAACCCCATAGTACCACTCTGGTTTATCTTCCAACTTCTCCTGGATGCCTCCCATGACTTCCTGGGAAGTCTCCTGCTCCATACCTCCCTGTTGCCCTTGCAGTTTTCCTAGTTTTATTTTCTTCCTGGCCTCAGAAATTGAGCTCAGAACTTGCTATACATCTTGTCCTTTGCCTGAGGGAGAACCTCTCGAGCCGCGCTGACAGATGTCTCAGTCTGGGAAGCCTCAGCATGCTTTGCTGAGTACCTCTCCGCCAAGGTGGCGCCCAAGGTACCCAAATCTCAGGGCCTTGGTTCTTCAGTTACTCCCCTAGTCATTTCTCAATGCTGATGGAATAAAGGAACAATTCATTCAATAAGACAAGGAAAGGACTAGGGAAAGAAATCCAAGAAAGACTCTTGAGTATACTAGAAAGTTCTATGACTGAGGTCAAGGTAAAGTCACAAAATGCTGCACAATGCCTGGGGGATAGATATAATGGTTCTATAGTATCAACAACCCTTAGAAATGTCATTGATTCCAGAAAGCCTCTGCTTAGATTCCTAGAGGTGATTCTTGATTACATCTTTAAGTGTTGACATTTCCTATTTTCTAAATTAGATTCTAATCCTTCTAATCTGAGCCCAAGAAGAGTGGATCTGTCACGAAGACATCTTGGAGGCTAACCCTAGGACTTGAATACTTGTAAGTTAGTAGAATTCTACTGTTTCAACCAGCTAAAAGTCCACTGACTAAACCAAATCCTAAAGTAGATCTATCCCTAACCCTATCCTTAATTCTTATCCTGAAATTAACCCTAACCCAAATCCCAATTCTAACCCTGCTTACCTCTCCCCTCCCCCGTACCTACTACCTAGAATGTTTTGAGGGTGGGAGGGGCTAGGGAGGAGAGGGCAAAATGAAGAATGCCTCTGGGAAAACGCAGGAGGAGGAGATCCAGCCAGAGCGACCTGGAGGAGCCAGTGTGGTATCTGGGAGCCTGGGGCATAATCGTGGTACTTGCCAAGCCATGAGTCACAACATCATTCTCCATGGCATTTTGTTGGAGGGTGTCTGGGCTGGCAGCTGGTAAACAGGCTTGCTTAGAATAAGGTGTGCCCCCTCACCCTCTCCTTAATTTGGAGGAGAAAGGAAAAAGTCTTTTGTCCTAAAGGTCCTTCTTTCCTCTGTTCTTTTAGATTTCACAAGACTCAATCAAAGCAAGAGGAAATACTTGGTCCTTAGAAATTCTTTGTCACTAGTTGCAAGGAAATTATGGAGAGACTAAATCACAGAGAATGCAGAGTCTCGAAGCTTCCAAACGTGAGAGGTGCCCTAGTCCAGCCCACTAAGCGTCATCCCCCTGAGGGACGCCGGGTTGCCCCATTCTGCCCTGTGCCCACTCATAGCAGTGCCCATGCTACTCCACCTCCCTCCCACTGCAGTCACTGCCAAAATCCAGATAGGCATCCACTGCGGCTGGATAGAGATCTTTATGGGGGTAAACCTGTGCTGGTGGATAAAATAGCAACTGGAAACACCCGGAACTTTTTCCTGAACTTGGTACCTATCCCAGCTAACATCAGTCATGATGCGTCAGTTTTCTATCTACAAAATGGAACCAACTCTGAGCTCTACTCCTAGGGAAGGTGTAGAAGGGGCAGGGCACTAATGACTATTTTCTGACATTGAGGGGTGATGATTAGGGTTATTATTGTTTATCCCTTGAGGATGCAAGACAGCCATCAGCCTGACCCTAAACGCATGTAGTGCATTGCAATTGCTGTGTTTGGGGCTCAGGGAAACTCTGCTCCTTGTCCCCCTATCCTTAGCTCATATCTGCCAATCCTACAATAATTATTTATATTATAAATAGGACTTTGGAGAAGGAGGGTGCTTATTTGCTTGATGTCTTCCCTGTGGGCCTCATTTTCACACCCTGGAGCAGAATTTACACATCTCTCCCATCACAGATTTAGCTCCTGTCCCAGCCTTCTCTGCTGGGTTTGGAGGTTAAAAGTTCTTTAAAGTCAGCTAGGAGCCGACAGCTGCAGGACCTAACCTGCAGTATGTTATGAGAGACCCCCAGTGCTTCATCCTTTGAATGACACACAATAGTCACTTCAACGAAGGCTTCTAAACTCCCAGGTGCTACTCACTTAGCAAACACTAGTGTTTCAGTTTGTTGAGAATTTCAAAAATACTGTTTGATTTAGAAAAAAATCAGATGTGTAAATTAAGCTATGTAAATCAAAAGAGGTTTGGTGTCAGAATTCCTGCCAGCTGCCTCCTTTTCCCTCTCCCTCCATAATACTGAAACATTGGAGTAATAATAATAACTAACATTTATTTAATAATAAAAACTAACATTTTACAGTTCCAAAGTGTTTTCATTTATCATCATTCAATGATAACCCTGTGTGCTTGGAATTCTTGCCCATGTTTCACAGATGAGAAAATTGAGGAACAGAGTGTTTAGTGAGTTCCTCAAGGTTACAACACCAGTAAGTGACACACCATTGGCATTTGATCAAAATGCAGTGACTGTTGCAAGGAGGCTGAAGGTCTTTTTGTTGTCCAACTATGGAAGAAGGAGTTAGGGAGCCCCTTTCTGAAGAACTTTTCAGGACAGGGAATAAAGAGTTTCTAATTCACAGAAGTGTTCCTAAGTCATAGGCTGAGGATAAGATGATCTTGGCCTGGGGCCGAAAAGATATTAGGTATAAAATATAAAATAAATCTAATTACAAAGTCATATAAATATTAAGAAAACTGAGAAAAAAATGGCATCATTTACGTGCAGATAATATTTTATTGCTGAAGTTTTGAACATTCTAAGCAGTCTGATTTAGAAGGAATCCCCAGAGGCTAATCTGTCCAGGGTCTCATCTCTAGGCCATAGGGTTAACATGTGGTTGGATGCCCTGTTCTTTGATTTATTTATTATTCTTTTTAAATTTCCACTTTTATTTTAGGTTCAAGGGGTACACGTGAAAGTTTGTTGCATGAGTGAACTGTGTGATGCTGAGGTTGTGGGTAGGAATGATCCCAATACCCAGGTAGTAAGGACAGTGCCCAATAGGTAGTTTTTCTTGTTTGTTTTTGAGATGGAGTCTCACTCTTTTCCCCCAGGCTGGAGTGCAGTGGTGCAGTGATCTCAGCTCACTGCAACCTCTGCCTCCTGAGTTTAAGCAATTCTCCTGCCTCAGGCTCCCGAGTAGCTGGGATTACAGGCACCCCTACCACGCCTGGCTAATTTGTATATTTTTAGTAGAGACAGGGTTTCACCATGTTGGCCAGGCTGGTCTCAAACTCCTGACCTCAAATGATCTGCCCGCCTCGGCCTCTCAAAGTGCTGGGATTACAGGCGTGAGCCACCGAGCCCGGCCCAATAGGTAGTTTTTCAACCCTCCTTCCTGCCTTCCCTCCCCCTTTAGGATCCCCAGTGTCTATCGTTCCCATCTTTACGTCCATGTGTGCTCAGCGTTTAGCTCCCACTTACATGTGAGAACATGTGGTATTTGGTTTTCTTCCCCTGTGTTAGTTCACTTAGGATAATGGCCTCCAGCTCCATCCATGTTGCTGCAAAGGACATAATCCATTCTTTTTTTTTTAATGGGATGTCCAGTTCTTAAAGATGTCAGGAGAACAAGAGCTCATGTAATATTTGATCCACCTATTACTAACTTTATCTTAGACCTAATCTAAATCTCTTTTGCTGTTATCCCACTAATTCTGTGTTAGAGGGAGTAGAGTAAGGCTTACCAATCGTCACCCCTCTCTCTCTCTCTCTCTCTCTCTCTCTCTCTCTCTCTCTCTTTCACTTTTCTGCTTAGAAACTTTTGCTGGTTTCCCACAGCCACCTGATTGGTTGCTTACTATGTGTCAGGCACTGAGAAGACAGGAAGGAAATCCTCAAAGCCACAGAGCAGCATAACTGAAACAAGAACCAAGTGAATCCACCCGAGTGTCAGCCTCCCAGGCTGCGGGTGGGGAGGAGGCGCCATTTCTGTCAGAATGACCCGGTGCTCCAGTCGCCCAGTTGTGCCGCCTCTCACTCCACCACCCGTGCTTTGCTTAAGCACCTTGCCCTGAAGTAAGAGCTGAGATGTCAGTTTTTGAGGAAAGTGAGATGCAGTGTCGTCTGACAAATGGGTGGGTCCCCACCTCCCCACTCCCCCCACCCGGTTTATGAGCCTAGGGTGGCTCCTCCCTTCCAACACCCTCCCTCTCTTTATGACCCTGCGCAATCTTTGATGTCTTCTTCTTGTGAAGGGGTAGGGGGCAGGAGAAAGAAGCCAACCTCAGCCAAAGAGGCCCTGCCCACGATAGTTCTCAGGTGAGGGAAGGGGCTCCAGAGAGTAGGACAGGGATTTTGCACAAGGAGGAGTAAGTTGGACAAGCTGACACACTGACCCTCCTTCCAGATCTCTATCTACTTGGGAAATGTCAGCACTACGTCTGGTCTCTTTCATGGCATTAGAAAGAACACGCTTAGGCTTTGAGCAAGCCAGACCTGATTCAAATCCTAGAACTTCAACATTCTAGCTTTCTGACCTTGGGCAAGTTGCTTAACCTCTTGAGCTTCAGTTTCCTCATCTAAATTGAGTAATACACTATTAATTTCACAGGACGTCATGAAAAACTAAGTAAAACACACTTACATAAAGTGCCAACATCCATCAAGAGTCTTGCATCCAAACTTGTCCCTCTAATTAAAACGTACATTTCTTGACAGCAGGGATGTCAATGGCTTACTGCCTTCCACACCCCTCCGCTTTTTCTAATACCACAGATCTCTTTGCCTCTCTGTTTTATGTAGCATTTACTGACACATGCTCTGTTTTCTTTAAAAATTCACAAATCCCAGGATTTGTGCCAACCTTTTCTGTCTTCTGCAGGCGCCCATCTCAAAAGCCACAAAAAGAAAAGGTAGTCATGGAGCTTCTCCTATCCTGGAGAATCCTGTAAGCAACTCCCTCTTCACACTTGGCACTTTTCCCTCTTCTCTGCCATGTTCCCTCTCTCCTCCATTAAAATGATTTTATTTGCTTTGCTCCTATTCTTATCCATCTATAATGTTTTATTTTATAGCTACCCTATAATGGTCTGGGGCTATCCCTCCTGAATCACCAACTGGGCTTACTTTAGGATTTAATTTGGTTTTATTAAAATTACCAAAATTCTCCCTGGGCAGGTGTAGACCTGGGTAGGGTGAAGCTCTCTGGGCTGTTGACTGTGAGGCCCCTCCCCACTGGTAGATTTCCAGGCCTCTTCAGTTTTGCATTCAGCCACAGCAGGTGAGTGTTTCTGGCACAAATGGCATATGTGTGTGAGTGTGTGTGTGTCCTTACCCTATTTTGTCTTATAAAATCTCAGAAAGTGAGTTTCCCACTCCCACTACCTTTACTTATTCATGTCTACACTCTTGTTGGGAGCAAATGCTTGCCTACATTATTTTTTGCTTTTCTAAATTCATAAGTAGGAACTTAGAGGAATCCCAGGTAGCTGGTGTAAGTGCATCTGAGACCAGTGAATGCACCACAGGTGTGTGATATGTATATAGAGAGGGGTGTGTGTGTGGTTATGTGCATGCGTGTTTGTCTAAATGTAGTTTGAAGTGTAGATGTTTCCCCAAGTGGCTATGAGAACACAGATTTATACTACCTAGGGAAAGTATGTAACGTATCTTAAGAGGGGAAGGAAGCTACCTACAAGTAGCCACAATACCTACTCTGGAGGGGTACAGACACAACCTAATATGTAGATTCTATCAGAGATCGTTTTTGGTATAAAGTAAACTATAATAATAGGTTTTAGGCTGCTTTGTATCTTTACTCTTTCTTTTCCGAAAAGTAGTGTAGGAAAAGCTTGGTGGAGGCGGGGCAGGTTTCCATTTACATTTTCCAATATGTTAGTTTTCCCCTTGAATAAAGGTATCTTCATTAGGATTCAGAAATTTTCGCTTTAGAGGGGCTGCACCCAGAAGCAGTAGAAGAGGAAATAGGAATCAAAGAAAATGAGAATGGCAAAATTGAAAAGAAACTTCCTGAATTGGATTTCTCATATTTATCTTGGTGGTTGATCATTGACTGTCCCTTCAGAGCCACCAACCCACAGAGATCCCATTGAGAGGTAGAACCCAGGTGAAACGTCTCCCCTGCTTCTGTCTTAGTCTAGTTTTCCTGCCTGAAGGGAGACATTTTCAATTCATCAGAGCTTGTGCCTCCCTCCACCTTCCCCTCCCTCCATTTTCCTAAGATCTAGGTGAGTGTTTTCCCATCTCCGTCTACTCACATCCCAAGTGTCTACTAAGAAACTGGGGAAGAGCTTTCTAATGGGGAACATGAACATTCCACTTCTCTACTAGAGAATCCCACAAAATTAGGTCAAAGAGCTGTTGAACTGGGAGTCTCTATTTCTCGGTGCCCTGACTTTTGCTTCCTCCTTACTGGAAGCAATTGGCTGGAACCTGCCTGTTGCATTTAAGAAAAGTGAGAGTAGAGATAGGGTTTTTAAAAAGTTAGCTTTGTATTAGGAATAATGCAAGGGCTCAAGTGCCTCCATAAGGATCTAATGTTGAATCTACAGGGTTGAATGAGAAATGAGTCCATTTGAGGCAGCCTAGCATGGGGCACTTGAAAACTGACATTTTCTCACCATCTATCCTTTCTTTTAAACAAACAATGTAACTTGGAAGAATATGATTATCCTAAAACATTTTTTTTTTAATTAAAGAGGGTTGATTATGCTACCCGTCTCATCTCGTCCCAGAGGAGGGAAACCCTGTGTTCAGCAAGTTTGCTAAGAAATAATTATAGGTTCAGATCTTCCCCAGCCCCGAAATTCAATTAAAATTTTTTTGTTTTAAGTTGCTAGCAGTCACATGGTGTGTCTGTGTGTGTGTGTGTGTGTGTGTGTGTGTGTGGTGTGTATGTGTGTATGTATGCCCCAATTTTCCTTGTAACTATTCTGGGAATGGGTTGTCAAATGTGACAATCGTCTTCCCATTCCCAGCCCAATTTCTTTGGCTGTACCTAGTGTGAGCAGATATCAATATAGTAAAAATCTTCTGCAAAAGGAAGCTCACTTTGATTTTTGTTTGTTGGCTTAATTTTTGGCCAGAATCACTCCAATTGTCTACCAGTCCCCAGTTGCTGGGATACTTCTCTACCTTATACTGAATTAAGTCAGTGTAAATCAGTGGCTCTCAGTCTTCACTGTGGATCTGAATCACCTGGGGAACTTTTAAACCATAGAGATGCCTGGGTCCCATTTCTAGAAGTATAGAGTCAACTGGTGTGCCATGGGACCCAGGCATCCATATTTTTTAAAAGCTTCTTGGGTGATTCTGATGTGCAGCTGGGGATGAGAATTACTGAAGAGATGGCAGCTGTGTTTGGATCACACAAATGATGTGAGATTTGAGTGATTAGTGAAGACACCCAAACAGGGTCATGAGGCTCAGTTTGAGTCTGCATTGCTCAGCTCACTGTGTAGTTATTTTAGATCATGTAAGCATAGGGGCAGATTGTTACCTGTTTATTCAGACTCCAAGTTATATTTAAACCTAGGTGGAAACAGGATTCCATAATTTTCCCATACCACCTCTTTCCCCTTTCCAGGAGAGGTGACAGTTCTGTTGAAGCTCTATCCCAGTTTACATACAGAAGGACATAAAGATTATTTAGGGAGGACAGTGGACCCTCCATAGGTGACAGGTATATATGGGTAGGCTGGCACACCTAGGACATTCCAGAACATGGGGTTGTATTTATGAGTTCATTTAAGCCATGGCTGACCTCTCCCACAGTTTAAAGAAAATAGCTAAAAACAACAACAAAAACAACAACAACAACAACAAAAGCCGGGCTTTAGGGCACAAGCCCTCCTGGCAGCCAGAACTATGGAAAGAGGGTGGGTAGGGCTGTGTGGGGCCAGATTCTTACCAGATAATAAACCAAAATAGACATGTTTAATAGAAATCTAATAAATGATTTAATAAAATAAATAACACAAATGTGCCTATGAATCCCCATATATCTCAGCATATAAACATGTAGGTTTATATATATTAGTGGCTTATATAATGTGTATACATATATGTAGATTTAAATAGACTGGTATATAAATTTATTTATATAATGACAATAGCCTTATGGGGCATGGAAGTAATTGTGAAGCTATTTCAAGCATTTTTTTGAGAACTGTAGTCATTTTAATATTTTGACTGGAAATTTCATCGATATTCTGATGCTTCCAAGTTATTTAGATTTATAAAGTATGTATGTATTTTCTATTTTGTATACAGATGTTTGTTGTTATCTATCAGCTTTTTCAAAGAGAGGGTACTGAATCTGTGTAGATAGCCAAAGTGGGCAATTCAGACTCAAATCATCTACTTTGGGACTTAGATAATCTGAGTTTACTAATTGAATGAATCCGGTTCTAAACTCTTCACTTATTTGGTGTAATACAGACATAGCCCCTAGTAATTTGAACCAGATGAATGCACTTCACTTTATTTTTGAGGATGCTTGTGTGTGAATAGCTAGTAGGACCTTTGGGCCAACTTTTACTTATCTGCACTCTTGGAGGGAGGGAGTAGAAAACTATCCAAGAAATAGCTAAGAAAAATAATTTTAACTTGGCTTTGCAATGAAGTCACAATCTGAATCTCTGTCTTTAGCCTCCTCTCATGTACAGGTGCCAAATAAATGAATACACACACACACACACACACAGAGACACTCACTTGCTCTTTTGTCAAACTGACCCTAATATCTTTCTGGGCTTGAATGACTGCATCCTGATGGCCCATGAAGGAGAGGAAGTGAACCTGAGTGTTCTCTAGAGACCACAATAGACTAGCACACAGTATCCACATATGTCAGTGTGTACTAACATATGTAGAACTATGCTTTTGTCCCCAGAGGCCTTAAGAAATTGTCTACAAACCACTATAAAATCCTTATCTGATTTCTATGCCATTTCTGCTTATCTGGTAACATAGTTTGATTCTGCATCCAAAATGGAATGGATATTGGAATTGTGTCTCCCCAAAACACCTCCTAGAGTTGGGGCTCAGGGTCACATGGTGGACAGTGGAGGGTGGGAAGGAAGCCATCCACTACCATCTTCCTGTCCCCTTGTGGGTAGTTGGAGCTCAGCCGACTACAGAGACTCCTGGGACTCTGCCTAACAGGTCCATTTATGATGATATTTTATGAAAAAGAATATAGATGAGTTTTAATAAGACTCTTCTCTCTCTGAGCTGGCTCTGCAGCAACTTAGCTTTAAATATGCATCTCATTCTCCTAACTGCTTCTCTTAATTTGTTGGCAAAGCCGAAATGAGGCATATGGGGAGACAGAAACAAACCTGGCCTTGAAAAAAGACAACCCTGTCCAAAGCCAAGATTGGCTACTCATGAATGAACTAAAAAGGGAGTTTTCTAGATTGCTCAGTCTTAGATATCCCATTTTGTTAAATATGTACAACATGAAATCAACTGTTGTTTTCTTGAATCCAAACCTCCTCTTTGGCAGGGCTGTGTAGGAAAAGGGAGTAGAACTGCTCTGTGAGTTTCATAGAGTTGCTGTTTCACCCACACTACTGGTGATTCCACTAGTCACAGTGCGGACGTATCAGCTTTCCAGTTTTCATCTGGGAGGTATATGGTCACATATGACATGGGTTTGTGCCAGCAGAATGAAGTGGGGCGAGGAGGATTGGACCAGCTCCTCATTTACTAATTCAGTGAAGGTTTATTGAGCCTCTACAATGTACCAGGTGCTGTGCTAGGTTCTGGGATAGCAAAGAACAAGACCCTTGCCTACAAGGTACTCACTGAATTAGCAGAAGAAATCAACCTATCAACAGATAATTATAATGTTTTAAGTATAGTGATAGAAATAATGTACAAGGTTTTATGAAAGCACAAAGGAACAGAATCTAATCCACTCTTTGGGGTGGGAGCCGCACAGAGGATGGCCTCTCGAGAATCAGATGGTGAGCACTGGAACTTTATTTATTCAACTTTGTATCTCCTAGTCCTAAAGATGGTGCCCTCTTTGTTCTATGTATTGACCAAGGACTTAAGACTCTTGAAATGCAGTGGCAAAAGCACTGTAATAGGAGTCAGGAGGTCTAGGTTCTGGTCTAGGCTCTGCTATTGCAGTTTGTGGCTTGGCCATGTCACTGCTTGTCAAGATGGAATTAGGGGAAGATGCTGGACCAATACCAGGATACCACTTCCCTATTTAAATAAAATATGCTGCCCTTCCTTCCAGTATGTCTACAATGTAGAAGAAATAAAATCAAAGTTTTCTTTCTATATCCTTTCATAAAGTAGTTGTCAGCTCTCTATAACCTTGTCCTTTTCTAATTTTCTGTGACACTGTAAAAAGTCAGGGCAGGATGACTAGTACTGAGGAGGCTGGAACCTGGGAGAAAGTGAGATCATATTAAAAGGCCCATTTGGCTTAGTTCTGCCAGTGCTGAAAAACGGTTTAAACCCAGCCCACACTTAGGGCAGTGGGGCAGCAGACAGAGCATGCGGACTGCATTGTGTCCGCCTCCACAGAACCGCTGTTTGAGAGAGCGAGAGTGGTGGCCAATTGTGCTGCCCTGGTTGGAACAGGAGGGCTTGCATCCCTCGTGATCATGTTTCTGCCTCCCTTTTCTTGAAGGAAGGGAAATAAAACCCAAATGTTGTACATCTAATCAAACAACTCAGTGTTAAAGCTGGAGGGCCTGATCCTTCTCATAGTGTCCTTTGCTCTTTGCCTCTAGAACACTAAAATTCTTGTTTACCTCAGCCTTCTTTTCTGTAATATGGTTACAACAATTCATGCCCCACTAACTATTTAATGTGCATTTCTTTTCTTTTCTTTTTTGAGACGGAGTCTTGCTTTGTTGCCGGGCTAGAGTGCAGTGGTGCTATCTTGGCTCACTGCAACCTCCGCCTCCTGGGTTCAAGCAATTCTCCTGCCTCAGCCTCCCGAGTAGCTGAGACTACAGCTGTGCACCACCATGCCCAGCTAATTTTTGTACTTTTAGTAGAGACAGGGTTTCACCATGTTGGCCAGGATGGTCTTGATCTCTTGACCTTGTGATCTGCCCACCTTGGCTTCCCAAAGTGCTGGGATTACAGGTGTAGCCACCATGCCCGGCCTAATGTGCATTTCTTTTATAGTACTTATTAAAATTTATACTTTGATTAATATGTCTTCCTAACTAGATGGTAAGATGAAGGCAGGGATTATATTTGTTTTCTTCTCCATTTAATTCCCAGCATCTAGTATGGTGCTTTCACATAGTAGTCACTCAATAAATACTTTATTTTTTATTTTTTTAGACACAGGATCATGGTCTGTCTCGCAGGCTAGAGTGAAGTTGCATGATCATAGCTCACTGTAACCTCAAACTCCCGGGCATAAATGATCCTCTCGCCTCAGCCTCCCACATAATTGGGACTATAGGGGTACACAACCATGCTGGGCTAATTTTTTATTCTTTATAGAGTTGAGGGAGGTCTCATCATGTTGCCCAGGCTGGTCTTAAACTCCTGGCCTCAAGCGATTCTTCTGCCTTCGCCTCCCAAAGTGCTGGAATTACAGGCGTGAGCCACTGTGCCCAGGCTCATACATACTTTTGAGTAAATGGATGAATGGTGTTGTCAAAGTCAAATATTATGAAGTATTTGAAATCACTTCAAAAAGTTGTAAAGGAGAAATGTGTAAAGCATTGTTTTTTCTTAACTAGATTGTAAGTTTCTTCATTTTAGGAACTGAGTCTTATACTCTTTATTTAATCATCAGTCTAGCATTTCCACTTAGTAGGTACTCTAAATAATTATGCTTATCACTATAGTATTTAAAGGAAAGTCATAATACTTGCAACAAATGACCTAAAAATGAATTTAAGAAAAAAAATCCCATTTACAATACCATCAAAAATAATAAAATTCTTAGGGATGGAGTTAACAAAAAAGCACAAAACTTATACTCTAAAAATTACAGAACACTGTTAGAAGAAGTTAGAGAAGACTTACATAAATGTAGAAACATTCCATGTTCGTGGCAATATTTTTCAAGTTGATCAAAAGATTAAACACAATCACTGTTAAATCCCAACTGGCTTCTTTGCAGAAATTGACAAACAGATTTTAGGATGCATATAGAAACACAAGGGTCCCAAAATACCCAAAACAGTCTTGAAAAAGAAGAGCAAGATTGGAGAACTCACATTTCCTTATTTTAAAACTTATTACAAAGCTATAGTAATCAAGACAGCATGGTACTGGCATAAGGATAGACATATACTTACTTATCCAATGGAATAGAGTTAAGAGTCCAAGAATAAATGCTCACATTTTCAGTTGATTGCTTTTTGACGTAAGTATCAAGACAATTCAATGGGGAAAAATAGTCTTTTTGGCTGGGTGCGGTGGCTCACGCCTATAATCCCAGAACTTTGGGAGGCCAAGGTGGGAAGATCAAAAAGTCAAGAGATCAAGACCATCTTGGCCAACATGGCGAAACCCCATCTCTACTAAAAATACAAAAATTAGCTGGGCATGATGGCGTGCACCTGTAGTTCCAGCTACCCAGGAGGCTGAGGCAGGAGAATTGCTTGAACTCAGGAGGTGGAGGTTGCAGTGAGCCAAGATTACACCACTGCATTCCAGCCTGGTGACAGAGTGAGACTCTGTCTCAAAACAAAACAAAATAGTCTTTTCAAGTAGTGCTGGGGCAACTGCATAGCCATATGCAAAAGAATTAAGTTGGATTTCTATTTCACACTACATACAAAAATTAACTCAAAATGAGTCAAAGACCTAAATCCAGGAGTTAATTAAAACTATAAAACTCTTAGAAGGAAACATAGGTGTAGATCTTTGTGACCTTGGATAATGCAATGATTTCTTAGTTAAAGGCACAATTTAAAAACTAGATCAAGTGGACTTCATCAAAATTAAAAACTTTTGCTTCAAAGCACACCATTGAGGAAGTGAAAAGACAACTCACAGAGTGGGAGAAAATATTTGCAATTTATAGATAGAAGACTTGTATCTTGAATATATAAAGAACTCTAACTCAAAAAAATAAAGACAGATAGCCCAATTAAAAATGGACAAAGGATCTGAATAGAATTTTCTTCAAAGAAGATGCAAATGGCCAGTGAGCACAGGAAAATGTTTCCTACATATTCCTAACATTATTAGCTATCAAGAAAATACAAATCAAAACCACTATGAGATACCACTAGAATGGCTACAACAATAATAAAAACAAGGTAATAATAAGTGTTGGTGAAGATGTGGAAAAATTGGAATCCTCATACATTGCTGGTGGGAGTATAAAATGATGCAGCCACCTTGGGTTCAGTATTTCCTCAAAGTGTTAAACCTAGAGTTACCATATGACCCAGTAGTTCCACTTCTAGGTATATACCTAAGAGAAATAAAAACATGTGTCTGTATAAAAATTTGTATATGAATGTTCATGGCAGCATTCTTCATAATAGCAGAAAAACCAAATGTCTATCAACTGATAATGGATAAATAAAATATGGGACATCCATATAATGAAATATTACTTGGCAATAAAAAAGAAATGAAGTATTGATACATGCTACAAGATGGATGAACCTTGAAAACATTATGCCAACTGAAAGTAGCCAGTCATAAAAGACTACATATTGTATGATTTCATTTATATGAAGTATTCAGTGTATAGGTATACCCTATATTTGGGGTATGGGTATTCAGGTTATAGGTAAAGGTATAGGTATATGCTATATTCAGGGTATAAGTTCAGGATATAGGTAAAACTATAGGGACAGTAGATTAGTGGTTGCCCAGAACTAGGGGTGTTGTGAGGAAGAGGGAGTGACTGCTAATAGTTATAGGTTCTCTCTTTGGGGTGTGGAAATATTCTAATATTGATTGTGATGATGGCTGTACAATTCAGTGAATATACTAGAAACCACTGAATTGTACACTTCTTTTTTTCTTTTTTTTTCCCCAAACACCAACTCAAACTAGAAAATTATACACTTTAAATAGATAAATCATATGGTATGTGAATTATGTCTCAATAAAACTTTCCTTGAAAAAAAGGAAGGGAGAAATTATAATACAGTGCTGACCCTTAGGGAACCTACAAAGTAATTGGAAATTTTTTTGGTCTCCATCATAAGATTTTGGTTACTCCATTTTGAAAGTTTACTTCTTCTTTTTTTTTCCTTTTTCTTTCTTTGAGAGGGAGTCTTGCTCTTTTGCCCAAGTGCAGTGGTGGATCTCAGCTCACTGCAACCTCCCCATCCCGGGTTCATGCAATTCTCTTGCCTCAGCCTCCTGAGTAGCTGGAATTACAGGCACTCACCACCACGCCTGGCTAATTTTTGTATTTTTAATAGGGAGAGGGTTTCCCCCATGTTGGCCAGGCTGGTCTTGAACTCCTGACCTCAAGCAATCTGCCCACTTCAGGCTCCCAAAGTGCTGGGATTACAGGCATAAGCCCCCGCACCCGGCCTATTTCTTCATTTTTCTATCAGCTCAGGGCTTTGGAGCATAGAATGAAAGTTGTAGGGAGATTTTCTTTTCTTTTTTTGAGACAGGGTCTCGCTTTTGGCCCAGGCTGGAGTGTAGTGGCATGATCTCGGCTTACTTGGACCTCTGCCTCCTGGGTTCAAACGATTCTCCTGCCTCAGCCTCCTGAGCACCTGGGATTACAGGTGTATGCCATCATGCCCAGCTGATTTTTGTATTTTTAGTAGAAACTGGGTTTTACCATGTTGCCCAGGCTGTTCTCAAACTTCTGAGCTCAAGTGATCTGCCCACCTCAGCTTCCCAAAGTGCTGGGATCACACGTGTGAGCCAGCGTGCCCAGCCAGTAGGGTGGATCTTAAAGGAGAAGCAAGAGGTGGAACAAGGGCAAAAGGGAAGTCAAGTTGCTGAGTTTTTTGGGAAAAGCTGAGAAGTGTGTTCACTTTCCTAGCCAATGTGCTTAGTAAATTTTGTGTCAAGACTCCAGACACAAATGTTTTTTATTGAGATTTCTAGTTTTGGTTGTAGCGTTTGAACCGAGTTGACCCAGCCACCTTCTTTGGGTCCAGAGACACTAAAAATATGAAACATTGACCTCTTGTCCTTAGTCTCCTACATCTTTCTGAAGATCTGGATAATTGGTGGGTGGGGAAGAAAGCCAGGGAGAACCTTTTGTCTGTCTTGAGAGTGGAAGGGTGGCAGGAAACCAGGGAATGACTCAAGAAGACTGACTGGAGTCTAGAAACGCAATGCTCTGAAGACTTCCCTAGGTGTATAATAGGAAGGACTTGGATATCTTGATGAATGCTTGGACTCATACTATGCTACAGTTTCAGTTCTAATCTTCATTTCTGTCCTTTCTCCAGGATCCAAACTTCAGTGACCTGAGTACTTGTCGCACCTATTTGTTCTGAATTGCCCCTTTAAACAGAGCCTTTCTTGACAGAGAAAAGGAGTATTGGTAGCTGTGGAAGGCACGGAGATCTAGCAAAAAATAAAATAAAGAATAACCAGATTTACAAACTAAGAATCAACAAATATAAAGACTTTCTTCATTAAAACAAAAGCTTCCTTGATGAAAAAGATGTTGAGCTAGATTTTAAAGGACCTTTAGAATGCATATTGTGGCAAAGGAGAAGAAACTCTACCCAAGGCAGCCAGCATGAGCATGGTGGAGGAAGCATTTCCACAGGAATAGGCACTGCCCAGAGCTGGTTAGCCGTGACCCTGTCCCTGCATATCCTGAGTGATTTGATGTGAATAGCTGAAGTCCAGTTAAGGGGCAACTAAGGGAACAAGTAAGGGGATACCATGAAGTAGCAGTTTGGCTTGGGTCTTGACTGGAGAATCCAGTGCATTTGAGGTTGCCTTTAAGAGGAGCAGAATTAAGAGCATTAGGAGGCCTTGCTGCCATGTGGATTGCCTACACCAAAACAGACTTGTGTTCTGCTCTCTGGGCAGCCCTACTCTCTGCTCTTCTTATCCCAACTTGCCTAATTGATACCTTGGCCGATGGTGTCATTAACAATGCTCGAATAATAGCCTGACTGGCTGATTTCAAAATGAGAGCCATGATTAATATGTCAGAAATCCAGCTGGGGGGAACAAGAAAGGGTATGTCCCAAGAAATAGAAAATGGGGGAGGGGTCCTTCACCCCCTTACTACCAGTCCACTGTCTTCGGCAGAAGGGAAGAACTTGGGGATAGGAGTCTGACTTCCAGCTCCTTCTTGGTTTGCTGATCCCTCTCCTTTTCCCCTCCCCTACCTCCCCCAACAGCACACGTTCTGACACCTACAAGCTCGTTACATGATGATGACCTATATTTTTACCTTTTTTATGAGCATCAAACACACATCGTCTTGCAAGCACATGTGTTTTTTCCCTGTTGACGTGTGAGTGCCTTTGATGGTAATTTATTGTAGGGTTGAGCAGCCAGGTCTTAATTGTACCCTAAAATTGCTTACCATTTTGATGCCTCCAAACCATCCCAAAATGTACCTTTTTCCTACAGAAGGGTGTGGGGCAATCTCTTTTTTACTGTGTTCTGTGGTGGAATGTGAAGCTTAGGGAGAACATGAGGGAAAGACTCCCTAGCTGGGTTTCAGGGACACCTTGGTCCCAGCTTCTAATTGCAGTTGGGCTGTATGAAAGTTCTGCTCTACTCAGCAAAATTAGACTCAGTTTTTCCCTCATGGTATAGGGTCAGCATGACTTCACTGGTTGCTCAGAATGGTCAATGGGCAGTTTCTACTCCAACATTGAGACTTTTGGTGAAATTTCCATCGTGGCCACTTGGATCTGTGACTCTAGATGGGATTAGAAATGGAATGTTGGCATTGACCTAAGGAGCCTGGGTTATGAGAGGCAGCATATCAGGCCTTCTGCAGTCACCAGTAGTAACCTCTACTTCCACCTCTGACCACTTCCTTCCTTGGCTTAGGTAGAATTCAACATTCCTGTGTACAGGGAAGTAGAGGAATACCAAAAAATACCAAAGCCCAATAGAACTTAGTGGTTTTTGTTTTGTTTTTTGAGACAGGGTCTCACTCTGTTACCCAGGCCAGGGTGCAGTAGCACAATCTCAGCTCACTAAAGTCTCACCCTCCCAGGCTCAAGTGATCCTCCCACCTCAGCCTTCTGAGTAGCTGGGACTCTCAGCATGTGCCACCATGCCTGGCTAATTATTTTTTTGGTGGAGACAGAGTCTCACTATATTGCCCAGGCTGATCTTGAACTCCTGGGCTCAAGCAGTCCTCCCACTTCGGCCTCTCAAAGTGCTGGGATTATAGGTGTGAGCCACCACACCCAGCCAGAGCTTAGTTTTTAATTATAATTTGAGTTTGGGCCTAATAGTCTCCTTTGCGGTGGCCTCACTTTGTCTTTCAGTACAATAGACAGCATCATACTCTAGGGCACTCACATTCATTATGGAAGGATGAGTCGATGTTCCAGAACAACTAGAAATGTAACCCATGTCTCATGAAAATACAAGGAGAAAAGAAAGACTGAAATTCCTATCACTCCCTCTGGAGAGGCCACATATAGTGTCCAATGTTGACCCAGGCTGCTGTGCTGGAAACCCATCTACCTGTAGACAATATCCGTGTTAGCTCTTGCTACAGACTCTCCACTGCCGCTGAGTTCGTTCTGCCTCTCACACATGACGCTCATTGCATCTGCTTGCTCATACTTGCCTCCTCTCCTACTCTGGGTACTGTTTCTCTGTCCTCCCTGACCAGTATTGTCCATTTTCTTTATAGATACCTGGTCATAAGCTCACTTCCACCAGAAAACTTCCTTAATTGGCCTTACCTGACTCTGAGGAGTTTACTATTCTATATTAGTATTCTACTAGTTCTTCAATATTATATTATTTACACTTATTTCTGTGACCTACTGTCTGCCTGTGTTCATGGAGGGTTGTTGTGTATCTGTCTTAATGAGCCTCCTGACTGAGAGCAGAGCTATTACCATCACCTTCAGTGGATTAAAACATCTTCTGTTAAAGGCCTCTCTCTTCCGAGAGACTTTACACCCTTCCTTGGTGTCCACGGCAGTAGAGTTGTATAGAAGCAGATGACTTTGAGAAAGACAGCAGCTTCCATGATGGAGTCCATGTGAAATCTCATTTTCCTTTAATAACTAGGATATGTGTTCTCCAACTTCAGAAAATGAGCTGGTTGTCTGGAAATTTCAAAGAAATATGGTGCATCTGTCTTAGTTACCTGGTTCTCCAATACACAGATAATAAAATTAGAATTCTGTTGCTTGATCTTCAGAGCCCTTCATGGCGGCAGTATTATTGACATCAGCGTTCCTTTACATAACCTAGACTACAATTTCATGGATCTATTTGAGTTTCTTCAACTTGTTCTCTGCCTCGAGATCTTGGCACACGCGATTCTTCCTGTCTGGAATGCCATCCTTTCCTCATCAACTTGCCACGATCTGATCCTTCATTTAAAGCCTAGCTTAAAATCTCCAAGATTACATCCTAGGTCTCTCTAGTGAGAATGATTTCTGACCCTCCTGCAACTACAGTGTCACATTGTTTGAGTCTCTATTATACTACTGTTTTGTACCAGAATAATATTCACCTATGTATTTATATCTTTTACTATTTTGTAGGTTATGGGAAGGTAAAAAGATAAATATTTTTTCTCTTCCTTTTTTCCCGTTCTTCTTCTCTGCCATCTTGTATCAATTTAAAACTAACTCCACCAAGATGGTTTATTTTTTAATTGTATATCCCTTTATGTTTTTGGGCTTAACATAACGCTTTGTGTAGGAGATGCTCAAGAAATATAAATTAATTTAGATAATAGAGAATTTTTTTTTCTTGTTTTCAACTTTTATTTTAGATTTCAGGGCTACATGTGCATGTTTATTACAAAGGCATATTGTGTGATGCTGCAGTTTGGAGGACGCTTGAACATTTCACCCAAGAAGTGAGCATAGTGCCCACGAGGGAGTTTTTCAGCCCTTAACCCCCTCCCACCTGTAAAGAGAGAGACTTCACACTCTTCCCTGGTCTCCCATTTGTATGTCTATGGCAGCATAGTTGTATAGCTTTATCAAGCTTGTCTTCATTCCCCAGTGTCTAGTGTTTTCATCTTTATATCCACGTGCACGCAATGTTTAGCTCCCACTTATAAAGTGAGAACGTGGTATTTGGATTTCTGTTTCTGTGTTAGTTTGCTTAGGATGATGGCTTCCAGATGCATCCATGTTGCTGCAAAGGGCATGATTTTCCGGGTTTTTTTTTCTTGAGATGGAATCTTGCTCTGTCGCGAGGCTGGAGTGCAGTGGTGCGATCTCAGCTCACTGGAACCTCTGCCCCCCGGGTTCAAGTGATTCTCCTGCCTCAGCCTCCTGAGTAGCTGGGACTATAGGCATGCACCACCATGCCCAGCTAATTTTTGTATTTTTAGTAGAGACGGGGTTTCATCATGTTGGCCAGGATGGTCTCAATCTCTTGACCTTGTGATCCGCCCACCTCAGCCTTCCAAAGTGCTGGGATTACAGGTGTGTGCCACTATGCCCAGCCAATTTCATTCTTTTATGGTTGCATAGTCTTCCATGGTGTATATGTACCACATTTTCTTCATCCAGCCCACTATTGATGGGTACCTGGGTTGCTCCCCATGTCTTTGCTATTGTGAACAGTGCTGCACTGAACATAGGGGTGCATGTGTCTTTTTGGTAGAACAATTTACTTTCCTTTGAGTATATACCCAGTAATGGGATTGCTGAGTCAAATGGTAGTTCAACTCTTACTTCTTTGAGAAGTCTCCAAACTACAGAGCCAACTGTTTATGTTTATTTTGCTCTTACAATTGTTTCTCTAACTGTGTCACCATTTTGCTCTGTCTTTTGATATTCTCCAGCTCTATTCATTGTAAGATCCAAGAGCATCTAAAATAAGACTGCAGGTGAAACTGACAGGTTGGAGAATCAATTCAACAAAATTGAACACAGATTCATCCTTGGGAACTTTTTGGATTGGTTTGAGATTAGCTTTCCTGCTTGGCAAAGGGCATTTGAAGGGATGTCTGTGCAGGCCCACTCAGGGACAAACCAGGATCAAGGAAGAGGCAGTCGAAGATGAGAAGAAACTGATTTCTGGGAACAAGATCAGTTTGAAGATTTTGTATGTCAGCAAAAAAGGGCAATGTATTCGCATAAAGGTATTCACTTCACTTTTGGCACCAAGCTGATTGTTTTATGCTACAATAATGTCACCGACAGCACTTTTCTTGTCAGTTGCCTGAGGAAGGGCTCACAGCTCTGCTCCCATTTGCTTGTTGTTAAAATGTGAAGGAAGGAATGTTTTTTGAGCACTTATGTTTCATATGCTTAAGAAAAGACAAATCTAAAACTCCTAGGTCTCTTACCAATTTCTCCCATTAACTGCTCACTCTCCCACCATCTCAGTTCTCCTGACTTTCAACAAAGCCTTTTCATGATAAGATAAACTATTTAACTGTTTCCCCTTCCATAGTTACCCTGTCTCATTTCTGATGGTCTACACGGCTGTTCTGTTCAGTCCTGCTCCTGTGTGCTCAATCCTGTAGCTTCCTTCTTGCCAGACTCTTGTCTATTATCTCCTCTTCCTCCTCTGGAAAGTCTTCTCTGACCGACTTCCAGAAATGTCCTTACCCCTCATTGTCTTAGCTTTGATCGCGATGATGGCACTCCAGCATTGACTCTCTGTTTATCTCTATCTTATTTCCCATTGTACGGGAAACTTCCCCATCCTGATATTCCTTTTCCTATTAACCAGAGTTCATATTCATCCCCATGGTTTCCAGTTCCTCTAGTCAGAGAAATCACTGACCAGCTTTCTCTTGCTGAGAAAATCAACCAACTTTAGCAAGTGACAATAAAGAGAGATTTAGAGCCTATGGACCCTCTCAATCCCTTCCCCTCTCAAGCCCTCCTTTCAACCTTCGCTTCCTTCCACGAATGCTGGCTGAGCTCCGTTATGTGTGAGGCGCTGTTCTGGGTTACCATGCTTCTTCCCTGTATAAAGCTTATACTCGATGCTCTTTCTGAATTCAAGTTTAGATATTGGTCTGATACTAGACATTACTTAATCAAATGCTCCCAAACAATGTCATAAGTGTGAATTCCGATGGAGTACAGCATTAGGATAGCTCTTCTCTGTAAGCCATTCTCTCCATTCTTGAAATTGCTATTCATCATTGGCCCATCTCTCAGAACTTGATACAGAAGAGTTTTTGTGTCTCATTCTGTCATGAGCAGTTAGTCCATCTCAAAAATAATTTTAGCATTTACTGAAGAATCCCAAGGAGTGGACTGGGGAAACTAGATAGTTCAATCTCCCACTGTCCCATAGAAACACACACATATGCACATGTGCACTCACTTGCAGGCTTATGTAATTACATGTTACTGAAACTAAACGGCTAAGTTAAACTGGAGTAAAGAAGTAATCTCAATTAGTTGCAGTTAATAAGGGAAGACTCGGCAAGAAAAGGATTTGAGCTGGGATTTGATGGGAGGTTGTGGGAAGTAGTCTGTGAAGACAACACTCTAGGTGATGGGAGACATTCATTGTTCAATCTGAGGCTGAAATGTGAGAATAAGTCAGGCTGTGGTAGTTGGTGAAAGGGTTATCTTGGTTGAAGCATAGCTCTAAGTAGGAAAAGTCCAAAGAAATGGGTTTAGTGAGAAATTAGGATGAAATTCATAGAGGATCTAAATGACCAACCTAGGATATGTCTCCCTAGCTGAAGGGAGGGCCATAAATAAAATAATTTCAGGAGGGCTAAAATGTTTATTCTTCCCCTTAGCTTTTGAGAACAAGAGACTAAGGTTTCTGGGACTCTGACTGCTATATGACTAAGGTGCTCCTCTCACATGAAGTAAAGCATAAAGACCAAATACAATGTAAACCTAATGTCTAGATTTTTCTATAATATTGTTTAAACTTCAGCTGTAATTATCTGTCCAAATGGACTCCACACTTTGTTTTGCTTGGTTCTATTCTGGAATCATAGAGTGACCTGTGGAATTTAATTTAACCAGCCACATGCGGCTTGCATCATTCAGTCTATCCATTTTTTCTGTATGAGCAAAGAAGCTTTAATACCTGACATCTGTCCATCGACCTTTAATTTTCTGGAGTGACCATACATGAGAGAAGGAAATACCACCTAGGAACTACCCCTGGACTTTCCCAGCCTGCTGCACAGAGGTCTTCCAAACCTTGGTTATATTAGCTGATGGCAGAGGAGAAGAGTCCCAGCTCCAGCTTCCCAAATTTTTGTATTTACACCTTGAACCTCTGCTGGAATTTTCTCTGAAGCAGAAGGAAGAGGTGGTCACTTTTCAGGCTTTTTATGCAGGGATGAGGGGGCAATATTATAATGTATCTACCTCTTACCCTTGGCATACTTAGATCTAAAAGACAAAGTATCAAGAAAGGAATTAATTTTGTAGAGAAAGAATGAATAGAATTACCAAAGAACTTTCCAAGAGCGTGGTTTACTGAAGGAAACTGGGCAGTCCCTCTGTCTGAGGAACTAGAAAAACAGGGTCATTTAGCATTTGCAGATTTTGGAGGCAGTGAAATGAAGGAGAAGACTCTCCAAAGCTCTGTCTGCAGGCTGAAGTCTCGGTGATTTCAGAATGGGACACAGAGGGAGGAAGCAAGGGTGACTCGAACCATCTTTTCAGGCCTCTCTTCCCTATGGTTGTGTGCACCTCTGTTTCTCAAAAAAAATTTTTTTTGGCTCTTCAGCTACAGAGATGGATGGCTTTGAGGAACTGAAGATGGAATTTATTCAACCTAGATGTGTAAATAGAATTTGTGACCAATTTTGATGTGACTTTTATAGCCAGACTTATAGCCAGGGGTGAATTTTCATACTGGCATAGGGTCAACTCTTTATTCCTGATTTGTTCATTATCCACTTTGTGGATTTTTGCAGACTCCATATTTCCACTGCCTTGGGTTTGACAGAAACACTGAGTCAGAGTAAGCATCAGGAATAGACTCAAAGGGTGTGTTTGTATGTGTGTTTATGAGTGCAGGTATCCAAAGGTAAAGCAATGAGGATTTATTTCACTTCCCTTTTTTCTTTGTAACACTAATTACATTTGTGAACCTGTTTAATGGTAGCCTCTACCACTAGACAGTAAGCTACATGCAAGGCTTATGCACCATTGCACACTTACCACTTAGCATAGGACGTGGCACATGGCAGACACTCAGCAAATGAAAAAATCATGTGTGCCTCTGCTCTCATTCACTAACTTAGGTAATAAGAAGTATTTCCTTCTCAGGGGCCAGGAGCATGCTCTGCTATGGCAAGTGGAGGAATCAGAGATGAGCCATGGAACCTGTGATCTGATCTCCCCAGCAAGACTGTCAGCTCTAGGGTAGGTTCCTTGTTGACTATCCTCTTCTCATCACTGGCAGCATCTTATCATAATACTTGGGGCACGGGCCAGGGAGTTACCCAGGGCTGAGGATGGGAGGAGATGAGTCCTGGCTATCAGAATAGACATCTTATTCCAGCTGCAGTTGTCCTAGATGTGGCCTGATTCCCAGCCCACTGACCTTTAGGGCACAATGGGGGGTTGGGAACATGAGTCAGAGAGGAATGTGGGACTGGTTGTTTGGGAGTTTCACTCTGTGGGGAGAAGCTGGTTCCCCGTGTCTATCAGTTTTCTAATGGCATCTCCAGAGGCAGAGCCTAGAAACAATTACTTGAAAGAGTCAGATGAAGCACCCACACTCTTTTGAACTCCTAGGATGTTGGAAAGAAGAGAATTTAAATAGATTTTCACAGGCACAGGATGGAAAAGTATTGTAGAGTATTTCAATAGAAATTTGAGGCTGGATACAATGGCTCGTGCATGTAATCCCAGCACTTTGAGAGGCCAAAGTGGGAGGATCACTGGAGCCCAGGATTTCAAGACCAGCCAGGGCAATATAGTAAGACCCCATATCTATTAAAAAAAAAAAAAAAAAAAAAAGCCAAGTGTGGGAGCATGTGCCTGCAGTCCTAGCTATTCAGGAGACTGAGGTGAGAGGATTGCTTGAGCCCAGGACACTGAAGCTTCAATGAGCCCTGTTCATGCCACTGCACTCTAGCCTGGGTGACAGAGTGAGACGCTGTCTCAAAAAAAGCAAAACAAAACATACAGACACACAAAAAGAAAGGAAAATTTAAGATCTTCTCATTCATACTTCTACCTCTATGCCTGAAAAATACAAAATCTCTCTTTGAAGATTTTCTAAAGTGAGAGCATTCCACTATTAGGTGACCGTGGTAACCACAACACCACAGCACACTTCTGAGAGCATTCCACTGTTAAATCTAGCCAATTCTAGCCTGCAACATGGAAGCCATGACCAGGACAGTGGAAGTGCTATGTGAATTATCCGAGCCATCGTTACCTCATTCTTTGGGTGGGAGTGGGCCGACACGCCTGGGAGACCCTCACCCTCCCTCCCATGACACCCTGCTTCTTCATACATCACACAGTGGTGGGAGACGGGAGCGGGAGCAGAGAGGCCCTCATTCTGGAGAAGGGACCTTTGAATCATGTCAATATGATGACATCGGGAATGACAGACTCTTCAGCCGCCTGCTAGTCTGTAATTGAAGCCAGGAATTCAGCACACGCTCAGACACACCCAGCCTTCACCAGGAGTTCCCAGCAGCAAGTTCTTGCATAGCCACTAGGCTGGGAGGACCCTCACTTAACCAACCCTCCCTGACAAGCTCCAGGGCCTCAGAGTTGAATCCTAAATTTCCAACTTAGCAATAATTTTTTAAAAATTGCATGATGCTAAGGCTTGGGGTGTGGATGATCCTGTCACCTAGCTAGTGAGCACAGTACCCAGTAGATAGTTTTTCAGTCCTTGCCCCTCTCCTCCCTCCCATCTCTAGTAGTCCCCAGTGAAGGCTATTGCCATGTTCATGTCCATGTGTGCTCAATGTTTAGCTCTCACTTATAAGTGAGAGCATGCGGTATTTCATTTTCTATTCCTGTGTTAGTTCACTTAGGATAATGGCCTCCAGCTACATCCATGTTGCTGCAAAGGACATGATTTCATTCTTTTTTATGGCTGCATCCAACTTAGCAATAATTTTTATCCCTCTTTTTCTTTGTTTTTTGAGACAGCGTTTCACTCTTGTTGCCCAGGCTGGAGTGCAATGGTGCAATCTTGGCTCACTGCAACCTCCACCTCCAGGGTTCAAGCGATTTTCCTGCCTCAGCCTCCCGAGTAGCTAGAATTACAGGTACCTGCCACCACACCCGGCTAATTTTTTGTATTTTTAGTAGAGAACAGGTTTCACCATGTTGGCTAGGCTGCTCTTGAACTTCTGACCTTTGGTGATCCGCCTGCCTCTGCCTCCCAAACTGTTGGGATTACAGGTGTGAGCCACTGCGCCCAGCCCCCTCCCTCTTTTTTCATTCTCAACAGTGCCTAAGTTTTTCTTGCTGGTTGTTCTCAGAAGCTGAGCTCTCTAATGAGTGAGATCCAAGCTTCATGGCAGTATCATGGGAAATTCTTTCATTTTGGTTTAATTGAAATTTGTTTTTGTTATAACCAGAGTCTGAAACTGATCAAGCCAGAAAACTTTTACACTGCTCTGAAGTCCCAGGCAAATAGGCTGGAGATTTTTCCTGCTGTTCTCCACCTCTCTCCATAATGAGATGCTTTGTTTCCATGAACTGGCCCTGATCCAGACTTCTAGACTCTATTATAGGACATTTCATCCTTCCCTCTGCCTCCAGGCAGGACTGAACTTAACTCATCCCGGGCTGAAGGCTGTCTCCTGTAGACCGTGTTTCAAGATTTCCTGACTCTTTGGCCTCTTTCAGTTAAAAGTGCACAGCTGATTGCCCCTGATGCCCAATCTTAATTTCCTAATGGCAATTCTAGTTCATTTCTTTTCATTGTGGAAAGGAAGATCCACATCTCCCTTATACCTTCCCAGCTAAAATTATCTCAGTTCTAAAAAAAAAAAAAAAAAATTATCTCAGTTCTTTTATATGCTTCTCAAATATTAATTTGATCCCATATCTTACTTGTGCTAGAGTGGGGAAATTAATATTATTTGA
Source organism: Cheracebus regulus (assembly GCA_963574635.1). Taxonomy (NCBI): domain Eukaryota; kingdom Metazoa; phylum Chordata; class Mammalia; order Primates; family Pitheciidae; genus Cheracebus; species Cheracebus regulus. The sequence continues at coordinate 30,177 of CAUYQU010092588.1, forward strand.
AATATGCCCCATTATCTGAGTATTGTTGGCCTGAGCTAGTATTCCATATTTTTATCACTTTTGTTATTGTGCTCCTCTCCCAACGTATCTTATCCTTTCTTTGGACTGAGACTTCAAATATGAGTTTTATCTACCTGGAATACCTTCCTTCTCTCATCAGTCCGGACCTTCCATTACTTCCAAACCCTATCCCATTCTCCCTCTCTAGGTGATGTTTCCTAACTCTACATTCTCTCTGTAGTCCCAATTCATCTGAATTCCACTAGCAGCAATGTAAAAAACTTCATTCAGCTGGCCTCAAGAGCTGCCCTTGCCTCACTCTCTCCACACATGAAGCATGGATGAGAAGAGCTCTGAGAGCTTGCGGGGAACCAGTAGCACAGTTTAGTGGGATGTGTATAGCAAGTCAAGAACCCGGGAGTTCTAGTGTGTGTCTATCACCTTGGGCACCTCATAACCTCTCTATCTTTCTGCTTAATTATATATGGACAAGGAAACCTTGAGTTAGGCCATCTTGAAGATTTCTTTAACTTTAAAAACATTATGAATTTGTGCTTTCCTCTCTTTCTTGGTTTCTTTCAATATCTTGGACAGAACTCTACAAGCAGGGAAATCATAGGATCGGAGAATATAAACTAAAAGGTATACTTGATAGGGAAGAAACTTCATTTTAATATGAAGGTAGTACTGGTCGTAATAACTGAAAATTTTTAGTGAGAATGGGAGCAGGCTGCTGCACCTTCTTATCCTCTTGCAATCTTACAAACATTGTTCCTTAGAGGGTGAGGAGGCCAGGTGCGGTGGCCCACACCTGTGATCCCAGCACTTTGGGAGGCTGAGGTGGGCAGCCCACTTGAAGTCAGGAGTTTGAGAACAGCCTGGCCAACTTGGAAAAACTCCATCTCTCCTAAAAGTACAAAAGTTAGCTGGGCGTGGTGGCACATGCCTATAGTCCCAGCTACTCGGGAGGCTGAGACAGGAGAATTACTTGAACTGAGGAGGTGGAAGTTGCAGTGAGCCAAGATTGTGCCACTGAACTGCAGCCTAGGCAACAGAATGAGACTCTGTCTCAAAAAAAAATAATAATAAATAAAGACATGGGTCTGGCCTGATTTCTACATCTTCAGCACAGTGGCCATCAGTATCCTAGTAAAATGCTTGTTCTAATGTAAAAAGTTTGCTCTGTCATCCAGGCTGGAGTGCAGTGATGCAATCTCTGCTCACTGCAACCTCCCCCTTCCAGGTTCAAGCGATTCTTATGCCTCAGGCTCCCGAACAACTTGGATTACAGGTGTGTGCCACCATGCCCAGCTAGTCTTTTGTATTTTTAGTAGTGATGGGGTTTCACTATATTGGCCAGGCCGGTCTCAAACTTCTGGCCTCAAGTGATCCCCCCACCTTTGCCTCCCAAAGTGCTGGGATTACAGGCGTGAGCCACCATGCCCGGCCGATTCAACAGACTTTAAAGGCTAATAAGGGAATATTATTAATAACCTTATGTTAAAAAAATTTTTCAACTTAGATGAAATGGACAAATTTCTGAAAAACACAAGTTACCAAAACTGGCACATAAGTTGAAAATGTGAACAGCTCTAGCTCTATTGAAGAAACTGAATTTATAATTTTAAAACCTTCCTTGGAAGAAAAACACCAAATCCAGATGGCTTCACTGGTGAATTCTATCAGACACTGAAAGAAGAAATAATACCAATACTGCAAATTTCAGAAAATAGGAAGGAGGAGGTACTTCATAACTCATTTGATGGTGCCAAAATTACCTTGATGTCAAAACCATACAAAAACATCATAAGAAAATAAATCTATAGTTTAATATCTCTCATAAACACAGATATAAGAATTTTTAATAAAATAGTAACAAATTGAATCCAGCAAAGTCAGTTTAACATTTGACTATCAATCAATATATTTTACAATGTAAACAAAAAAAATAGAGACAACATGTGATCACCTCAGCAGATTCAAAATAAGTACTTGACAACATTCAACACTAATAATTCTACAGGCTAGAAATAGAAAAAAATTTTCTCAGTCTTTTAAAAAGCTTCTACAGAAGACCTACAGTTAATATCATATTTAATGGTGAAAACTTTCCCCCTAAGATCAAGAACAAGGCAAATATGATCATTCCTACCAGTTCTGTTCATCTTGTTCTGGAGATCCTAGCCTGTACATTAAGGCAAGAAAAGAAATATAACATACACACTGAAAAGAAAAAAGTAAAATGTTTTCATTTGCAGGTAACATAATTATATATATACACATAAAATCCAAACGAATCTAGAAAAAAATATGTTAGAACTAAAAAATTTAGATATGTTGAAGGATATAAAGTCAGCATGTTAAAAAAATCAATTGTATTCTCATATGTTAGCTGTGAACAATTAGAAAATAAGAAGTTTAAAACTGTTATCTATAATAACATCCAAAAATTCATGAAATATTTAAGGATTAATTTGACAAAATATGTATAGGACCTGAATACTGAAAACAACAAAACCCTGCTGAAGAAATTAAAGAAGACATAAATAAAGAGAGATATACCATCTTCGTAAATTGGAAGATAAAATATTGTTAAAATGTTAATTTTCCCTAGTTTGGTTATTAAGGAAACTAAATTTAGAAAGAGTCAGTGCAGGTCAGGTGTGGTGGCTCATGCCTGTAATCCCAGCACTTTGGGAGGCCTAGGCAGGTGGATCACGAGGTCAAGAGATCAAGACCATCCTGGCCAACATGGTGAAACTCTGTCTCTACTAAAAAATACAAAAATTAGCTGTGTATGGTGGTATGCGCCTGTAGTCCCAGCTACTTGGGAGGCTGAGGCAAGAGAATTGCTTGAACCCAGGAGGTAGAGATTGCAGTGAGCCGAGATTGTGTCACTGCACTCCAGCCTTGCGCCTGGTGACAGAGCAAGGCTCTGTCTCAAAAAAAAAAAAAAAAAAAGAAAGGAAAAGAAAAGAAAAAAAAGAAAAGGAAAGAAAGAAAAGAGTCTGTGCAATTTCAATCAAAATCCCACCAGATATTTTTGTAGATATGTACAAACTGGATCTAAAATTCATATGGAAATGTAAATGACTTAGAATAGCCAAAACAATTTTGAAAAAGAATAGTTGGAGGATTTACCTGAATTCAAGATTTACTATACAGCTGTGATAATCAAAACACTGTGATATTAACACAAAGATAGGTTGGGATAGAATAGCCCAAAAGTAGAGCCATACATTTGGTCAAAATTATTTTCCAATTTTTTATTGTGTAAAATATATATAACATAGAATTTACCATTATAACTGTTTTAAATGTATAACTCATTGGTATTAGATAAATTCATAATGTTTGTTGTACAACCATCTCTATCATCCATCTCCATAACTGTTTTCATCTTGTAAAACTGAACTCTATACCCATTAAACAATAACTTCCCATTTTTCTTCTTCTCCATCCCCTAGCAACTACTATTCTATTCTCTATTTCTATTATTTTATTGGTCAATCCACTTTGGATAAAGGTGGCAAGGTAATTCAGTGTAAGAAATGATACTATTATAACAAATTATGCTGGAACAACTGGACCCACAACAATAACTTTGACCCTTACCTCACATCATAGACAGAAATTAGTTTGAGATGGAGCCAAGGCTTTTCTAGAATAAAACATAAGGAATCTTCACAACATTGGAATTGGTAAAAATTTCTTAGGGCACAAAAAGCAGGATCCATAAAATTTTTAAAGTATGAATTTGATTTTCAAATTAAGAACTTCTACTCTTTGAAAGGGACTTTTAAGCAAATGAAAACACAAGACCATGAGAAGAGATCCATATATATACATAAAATATGCAATTCTCCTGTTCAGCCTCCCGAGTAGCTGGAATTACAGGCACCTGCCATGCCCAGCTATATATGCATATATCTCTGACAAGAGACATGCACAGTCCTTTATATAGACAAAGAACTCTTCTTACAAGTCAATAATAAGGCAAACTAATTTAAAGATGGACAGAGGTTGTGAACAGGCTTCACAAAAAAAAGATATACAAATGCTCAATAAATGCATAAAAAGTTGCTCACTATCTTTAGCCATCAGGGAAATGCAAATTAAAATCACAATAAGATACCACTACACACAACTAGAATGGCTCAAAATAAAAAGACTGATTATACCATGTGTTGATGAAAATATGGAGCAACTGGAACTCACATATACTACTGATGGGAATAGAAAATAGTACAACCGTTTTGGAAAATAGTTTAGCAGTTTCTTGTTAAGTTTCACATACATTTATTGGAAAAATCCAGCAATTGCCTTCCTAGATATTTACCCAAGACAGATGAACACATATATTCCCACAAAGACTTGTACACAAAATGTGTATGGCAACTTTATTCATAATAGCTAAAAACTGGAGACAACCCAAATGCCCATCAGCTGGTGAATGATTATGCAAATGGTGGTATGTACATATAAAGGAATACTTCTGAGCAATAGAAATAATAAATTACCAATACATGCAACTTTAGAATACTGGAGAGCATATATTCATATTTGAGTTTCCTCACATCCTTGATGTGTTAGTCTATTAGAGTTATTATCCTTTTCTTATTTATTAACATGAGAATAAAGAGAAAGAATAGAATAGAATAGAATAACAGAAGTAATAGGATAATAGAAAATAGATATTTTTTATTCAGAGAATGGTTAATGACCAGCAATATTGGCAGTACCTGGAGCTTATAAGACATGTATCATCTTGGATCTTGTCCCGAACCAACTGATTCAGGATCCACTTTTAAACAAGATCCCCAGGTGTTTCATATGTACACTAAAGTTTGCAAAGTATTGGTCTAGGTAAAGTCTTTTATCAAATTTAAATATTACAACTGTATTTTTCCAAACTACCATCTTTCTGTTAATTTTATATATATGTTCTTCATGTTCTTTATTGGAAAAATATTCTTAATTGATGAAATAATATTTATCAAAACCTTTATTTTTTTCACCTTTTCTGCTTATTTGATAGATGGCATTTTCAGAAGTTCCTATGGTTTTTCCCTTGACTTAATAGCCATATTCATGTTATTTACACCTTTATTATTTCTTAAATATGTCATTATCTCAGACCCTAACTGGACAAGTTCTTTAGCATTCTGTTGAATCTCTTGTTTTCCATAACTCATTCCTCTACCATGTTGATATTGTCTGGATTTTTAGTTTATAGTTTCACAGGTATGCCTTTTCTTCTTTTGTTTAATCTTAGCTTTTAAAAAACAATAAACTTTACCAAAATATTTAATCACCCTTCCTTTCCATTTCTCCTTACAAGGTTACTTTTATTTGCCCCTCCCCAACCTGTTTTCTTTCTTTCTCTTTCTTTCTTTCTTTTTTTTGGTTGTTGTATTTGGGCTCTGGGGTACATGTGCACATCCTGCATCCTGCAGGATTGTTGCATAGGAACATACATGCCATGGTGGTTTGCTGTCTCCATCCCTCCACCCCCATTGCCTATATCAGGCATTTCTCCCAGTGTCCCCCCTCCACTCCCCTCCACACCCCCAACCTAGCCCTGTGAGTGTTGTTCCCTTCCCTGTGCCCAAGTGTTCTCACTGTTCATCACCCACCTATGTGTGAAAACATGAGGTGTTTGGTTTTTCTGTTCTTGTGTCAGTTTGCTGAGAATGATGATTTCTAGGTTCATCCATGTCTCTACAAAGGACACAAACTCATCATTTTTTATGGCTGCATAGTATTCCATGGAGTATATGTGCCACATTTTTTTGTCCAGTCTATCATTGATGGGCATTTGGGTTGGTTCCAGGTCTTTGCTATCGTAAACAGCACCACAATGAACATATGTGTGCATGTGTCTTTATGATAGAATGATTTATAATCCTTTGGGTATATACCCAGTAATGGGATTGCTGGATCAAATGGAATTTCTATTTCTAGATCCTTGAGGAATCGCCACACTGTCTTCCACAATGGTTGAACTAATTTACAGTCCCACCAACAGTGTAAAAGCGTTCCTATTTCTCCACATCCTCTCCAGCATCTGTTGTCTCCAGATTTTTTAATGATCGCCATTCTAACTGGTGTGAGATGGTATCTCAATGTGGTTTTGATTTGCATTTCTCTAATGACCAGTGATGATGAGTATTTTTTCATATGTTTGTTGGCTGCATATTTGTCTTCTTTTGAAAAGTGTCTGTTCATATCCTTCGCCCACTTTTGAATGGGTTTGTTTGTTTCCTGTAAATCTGCTTTAGTTCTTTGTAGATTCTGGATATAAGCCCTTTGTCTGTTGGGTAGATTGCGAAAATTGTTTCCCATTCTGTTGGTTGCTGGTTTAGTCTACTGATTGTTTCTTTTGTTGTGCAGAAGCTTTAATTTTTTTTTTTTTTTTGAGATGGAGTCTCGCTCTGTCGCCCATGCTGGAGTGCAGTGGCATGATCTCAGCTCACTGCAAGCTTTGCCTCCCTGGGCTCAAGCGATTCTCCTGCTTCAGCCTCTCAAGTAGCTGGGATTATAGGCACCCACCATGACCTGCTAATTTTTGTATTTTAGTAGAGGCAGGGTTTCGCCATATTGGCCAGGCTGGTCTTAAACTACTGACCCTAAGTAATCCACCTACCTCGGTCTCTCAAAGTGCTGGGATTACAGTCATGAGCCTTTTTCCTCTAAGTGTTTAAAGATTCTACTCCATTGTTTCTTTCATCCTGTGTTCTGTTGACATCTGATGTCAGCTTGATGCTTATTCCTTAATTAGTAATCTATTCTTTCTCTCAAAATTATTTGTCTTTGATGTTTTTAAAATTCAGTATAATGTATTTAATTGTGCATTTCTGCTATCTGTTTTATTTGGCCCTGTATGAGCCCTTCCAATCTAAGGTCTTTCATCTTTAATTCTGAAAGATGTTTCTTCTTTGTTTCTTTAAATATCTTCTCCTCCACTTTTCTCTCCTTCTGGGACTTCTGTTGTTAGATTGTTGGACCTGCTATTTCTAACCTTTATAGCCTTTAGATTTTCTTTAAATTAAAAAAAAACCTCTTTATTCTTTCCTGCTACCTACTGTGGAAGTCTGTTTTTTATAACTACTCATCTTTGAATGAGATAAGGTTTCCCTGTATCACTATTTGTAGGAAGACTGAGTGGCTGAGAGCTTAGAGTTCCAGGCTAAGAGGAATTTTTCTTATATCTGAGGTTTATGTATGACTTTAATCCTGCATATTTCCCCAGCCAATTGAATATAAGTTGCTGTAGGACTAGTCAGGAGGCAAGGTTTACCTTCTCCCTCCATCACACTGCTTTCTGAAAATAGGCTTGTTTGTGTAATTCCTTCAGCCCCACTTCTTTTGTTTCTCTGAAGCAAAGTAGGTCTAGGAAAGCTCTTGCTGCCAGCCTGTACACCCTGCTGTGAGAGATTTTGGTTTTGTACTGAAGGTGTGCCCATAGAAGCAGCGTACATACTGATTCTTTACATCTGCAGCTGGGTGCATCCTGTCTTCTCCCCAGTCCTGTTCATGGCTGCTCCTATTGATGCCCTTTCTATTTCTTGGTTCATCTTTCTTGTAGCTTCATTAAAGATTTCTCATTCTCCTTGTCATTTTTTTATTTTTGGTGATTTACAATAGGAGAAGAGGACTGTCATTTTTATACTGCCATCTTCACACTGCCATCTCAAACAGGAATTCTGTCTAAGCCATCTTAGAAATTCTTGTATTTTCAGCTTGTAGCAATTCTTTTAGGTAATGAGTTCTATTAGTCTGCTAACTGAATGTAAAACAGTTTATTCTTTTGTTTCAAAATGTGCCCCTCTTGTTCATTATTTCAGGATTGACAAATATTATATTTACACACAGGATAGCCTTGTTTAATTTAAATATTTTCACTATATCCTACCCTCCAAATTTTATCTTTTTAGGTAAAGATTGCTATTGTCATAAGCCAGCCCCTCATCCTCTTCCATGGGCCATCTCTAACTTCATGATGTGTCTTAAGGAGAAGAATCTAAAAGTGAGTTCATTATCCCACATGTGGCCATACCATTGTTTTATACAAAGTCACCTCTGAATATTGGTTTGTGAGCATCCTAGTGTTCCTATGCTCCCAGTGCCAAAGAGCAGAACCCTGCCCTCCAATGACAGATGACAGTGATATTTTAAAAATAAACAAATGAAAGTCATTCCTTGCCTTCTGTTGTCTCCCATTCTAGAGTCTAGTTTGGGAAAGTTTTCTCTCTCTCTGTCTCTGTCTGTCACACACACACACACACACACACACACACACACACACACACACACTACCACCACCACCAACAACAATAAAAGACTTAAGAACACTTAATAATGTGAAACAAGTGGCAAAGTAGCAAAATGAAACTATACCTGTAACTGCTGTGCAGTCACAAAGCAGTAGCATTGTCATTGTTGGGTTAAGTGAAGTCTTCTTGCCAATAGGAAGTTTTATGTGGAGTTTAGACAAACGATAGTTTAAGTCATTGCTGGGTAATTTATTAGCTGTGTGATATTGAGCAAAATGACTGATCTTTCCAAAAACCAGTTAACTCTTTCATAAAATAGTATTTGCCTCAAATAGATTTTTTAAGTTAACTGAGATGATACATGCAAAACCCTTCACACAATGCATGGCACATAATAAGTATTCAGGAAATCTCAGCTACAATAATTTTAATAAGGAGAGAAATTTGAGTTACTGCAGAGGAGGTGAACATTTTTGGCATGAAGGCTTGAAGTTTTGCATGAGGATGTCATGTATGAAAGAGAGGAAGTGGAGTACTTAAACCAGGGAAGAGATTCCATTTAGAAAGTCATTAGATGGAGAGGTGGGAGGTATGGTGGAAGGTGGGAGTGATGAGGAGGGGGGAGCTGTATGAAGGATGAATTAAGGCCGAGTGGAAGAGCTTTAATTTGATATGATGAACAACAGTGGCTACTGCATAACAAGGGGATCCCGTGAAAACAGCTTTCATGGATTCTTGATTTCTTGCCAGTGACTGGTAAATTAAAAGAGAGGGAAGATGGGAGGTGTGAAAGCATGAAAGTTGGTTAGGAGTCTGTTAAGATAATCTAGACATAACCAATTTTGTTCTAGACCAGGTTTAGGACTATAAAGATGGTAAAGAAAGTATACAGTTGATGGGCCATGCCAGGCCAGATCCATGTCTTGCCTTGCTTCCTAGCTGGTCAGGAGGTGGTGGAGCCCAGTTACAAGAGAGGAAGTTCTCTCATGGTGCTTGTGGGCATGTACAGCTGCGGCCTCATGTCAAACCTATGTTGTACATCTTTTTTTTTTTTTTGAGACAGGGTCTTGCTCTGTCATCCAGGTTGGAGTGCTGGAGTGCAGTGGCACAATCTCAGTTTTCTGCAACCTCCACTTCTTGGGTTCAAGTGATCCTCCTGCCTCAACTTCCTGAGAAACTGGGACTACAGGTACGCCAGGCTAATTTTTGTATTTTTATAGAGAGGGGGATCTTGCCATGTTACCCAGGCTCCCAGGCTGGTCTTGAACTCTTGGGCCCAAGTGATCTGCCCTCCTCGTCCTCCCAAAGTGTTGGGATTACAGGCATGAGCCACTGTGCCCAGCCTGCTGTGCATCTTTTGCTCCTACTCTGGGGCTTCCCTGTTGTCACTCATGCTTAAAAAGGTTGTGCACAGCAGGCCAGGAGTGGTGGCTCATGCCTGTAATCCCAGCACTTTGGGAGGCGGAGGCAGGTGGATCACCTGAGGTGGACAGATCACCTGAGGTGGGGAGTTCGAGACCAGCCTGACCAACATGGAGAAATGCCATTTCTACTAAAAATATAAAATTAGCTGGGTGTGATGGTGCATGCCTGTAATCCTAGCTGCTTCGGAGACTGAGGGAGGAGAATCCCTTGGACTTGGGAGGCAGAGGTTGCAGGATTGCGACATTGCACTCCAACCTGGGCAACAAGAGTGAAACCATGTCTCAAAAAAAAGAAGAAAGAAGGAAGAAGAAAGAAGGAAGAAGAAGAAGAAGAAGAAGAAGAAGAAGAAGAAGAAGAAGAAGAAAAGAAGAAGAAGAAGAAGAAGAAGAAGAAGAAGAAGAAGAAGAAGAAGAAGAAGAAGAAGAAGAAGAAGAAAAGAAGAAGAAGAAGAAGAAAGAAGAAAGAAGAAGAAGAAGAAAGAAGAAGAAGAGGGAGGAGGAGGAGGAGGAGGAGGAGGGGGAGGGGGAGGGGGAAGGGGGAGGGGAGGAGGAGGAGGGGGGGGAAGATTGACAGCACATATGCATATAAGACCCAGAAGGGACAGAAATGAATAATGGGAGGTAGTAAGTAAATTCTTTTCCCTTCCTTCTCCTAGACAGACTGTTTGGGGATGTAGCTGCTTCACATGGTGAAGACATCCTTCCACATGAAGTAAGCAGCTTTTCATGGAGCTATGGCCAGCTGTATATGGCATTTCTTTTCACTTGCTGTGTCTTTTTTTCTGCTTTGTTCTCTTTATCTTTCATTCTTGCTTCCCCGGGACTGCATTTCTCAATAAAGTATTGTCACATTAAATTTTTACTTCTGGCTCTAATTTTCAGGGAAACTGGGCCAAGAAAGAAGAATAAACTCCAAGAGATAGTATGATGGAGGAATGAGGACTTGGTGATGGTGTAACTGTATGGCAAAGATTGGGGGAAGTTTAAAGATTAGCTCCAAGTTTGCAGGCCTCTGGATGGAAGTGGAGTGAAGGTACTTTTCATAGTGGTGAGGAAAGGGGGAAGTTAAGAATCAACCCTAGTGCTGCTTATGGTATGAGAAGAGCTTGTCTATATCCCATATATATAGTTTAAAAGTCTCTGGATCTCCTGGGTCAGAGTCCTATTATCCCTTTATCAGTGTAAGTTCCAGTATAAGTGCCATGTTTTCTAAAGTAGATAGCAGCTACATACTTCAGTCTGTACTGGACTGGATGGATCTGTGTAAGCAGTGTAGGCTAACATTATTCCAGCTTAGATATCAGTATAACAGCAGTGTAGGCTAACATTATTCCAGCTTAGATATCTGCAAGGAGGAATCTCATTAGACTGACATTTCTTTTCTAAGTGAGTGAAATGCAGAGACTTTCAAACCTGGCAAATAAAACCGAGAACTTGTCTGCACCCTTCCATCTATGGGAAATTGACATGGGCTCCTAAAGATTGCTGTGTATATCAAACCAAATGCAAGATAGAAAAGGTGGTTGATACATTGGGGCCTGTTGGAGGGTGAGGGGCAAGAAGACAGAGAACATTAGGACAAATACCTAATGCATGCAGGGCTTCAAACCTAGATGATGGGTTGATAGGTGCAGCAAACCACCATGGCACATGTATACCTATGTAACAAGCCTGCACATTCTGCACATGTACCCCAGAACTTAAAGTAAAATGAAATAAAATAAAATGTGGTTGAGAACCCAGAGGACCCTACACAATGTCAACACAAATGTATTTTATTGGAAATTCTGAAGTGCTCCCATGACTTGGTACTGCATGTGCTGATCTTGGGAGAATCAGCTGCCAGAACTTTGGGAAGCAGAAAATTGGATAGATGAGCTTGATTATTCAAATAAATGATTTGACACCTAAATTTTCTGGATAATTGCCTCCTTGTGGTCTAGGGCAACTTGACCCTTCATATTCCTGGAGCCACAGAAAATCTGAGAGTCATAATTGCCTGTGAGAAACTGAGTAGGGTGTCTGAGGGAGCGTCTGCAGAGTAGGAAATGAAAACAGACTGTTCAAATTGGCAAATGAGTAACGTGTTCATTGCGTCAGTTAGACAATCAGCCCAGGCTGGGAGTAAGTCAGGAGAGTAAATTTTGGTTGGTGTCTGACAATTTCCTCATCCTATCTATTTTTTAAACTTTGGTTGATTCATCCCCAAGTAACCCTCACCCAATGTTAGTTTCTTTTTTATTCTGTGCTCACATAGTACAGGGGACTCGGTCTGCACCACATATTTGCACTTATTTATGTGCTGCTTTGTAAATGTTTTAAAGCCATTTTTCTGTAAGTGTGCCATGTTTTCTGAAGTGGATTTAGGCTCTTTGATGTAGTCCCTTCAATAGTCATTTCCCACTTTCCTCTCATTTGCGTTTTACATCTCTGTTCATTTGATGTTGTCTCATGAAAACCTCCATGTAACTTCTTAATACCTTTATCTACACATTGTCCTCCTTCTGCTATTGACTAAAAGTATGAAAGTGATGCTGCATGTGCAGTCAAGATGTAGCACACATGCTCTTAGGTTTCTGCTTTACAATGATCTGCTTTAAGACAACATCTCAAGCAACTCTGCATCTGAAAGCCCGGGTTCCTTGTGCACACTTTGTGTCATTGTCCGTGATGCACAACAAGCTGAGCCCTTCCTCTTCCCACACAGCATCATGGACTTTTCCCTATTCTGCTTGGAATCACTTTCCCCTTCTGCACTTGGCAAGTCAGCAAGAAACTCATGCTTCAAACCCTAGCTCAGATGGTTGAGAACCTGTCTCCTCTCCCAGGCAAATATTCACTCATCTCATCTGCTCCCAGAATACTTTTTAAAAACATTTTCTAAGGTCAATGCCCATTTTATAATGTTTTTTTGTTTTCACATTAGTCTTCACCAAAGTGCATACTTCAAGATCACAATTTGTTCATTTTTATAACCACATCACCAAATACAGCAGCTGTCACACAATGGACAGTCATAAAATGTTGGAGAATAAATATTCAGTGTATAAGTTCTTATGTGGAATGCTGATAGTTCTCTGCTCTATATTCCCATCTGTCCAAGGAGCCCACCAGGGTGAATTATTTCCAGCTTCATTCTTCATACACCTTCTTTGCCTCAAGAATCAGTATCCTGCTGGTCCCAGTCTGTCCCTGCTGTCATCCCAACTCTTCCATTAATTGGCAGAGGCAGAGTGGGGCCCCAAGGTAGTTTAAATAAACTATTTGTTCACTTATCAGATATTTATTCCAATGTTTGTCTCAATATTTATCTCACATCTACCCTGTGCCAGGTGAAATTTGTGTTACATGCTGTTGATATACCAGCTAACAAGATAGTCAAAGTCCCCATCCTCCTGATGCTTATATTTTAATGGTTTGGTTGTACATCACAGACAATGACACAAAGTGTGCACAAGGAACCCGGGCTTTTACATGCAGAGTTGCTCAAGATGTTGTCTTAAAGCAGATTATTGTAAAGCAGAAACCTAATAGCACGTATGATTTATACTGACAGCACGTGCAGTGTCACCTTCATACTTTTAGTATGATGCTTATATTTTACTGGCTTAGTTGGAGAGTGAGTTGATGGGTAGATTAAAAATGGAAAACAATGCTTTTTGCCTGTGTTATCGATCAATTCAAAGCTATATATATCTTCACTTTTCCAGAGTTTGGTAATTGAGTCCTATCTGCCTGTGTCATGTTTCTGTTATCGTATTTTCCAGAAAAAAAAAAAAAACATATACCATGGCCACACTTGTCTCTAGCACCTATGCCATGCTATAGACCCTTACACCTATACATATATACACTACATTCAACAGCTATACAACGTATACACTCACTGATAATCCACTCACCCAAATATCAAACCTCCCAAGGTATAAGGTACACCACCTTCCCCTCCACTAATAATTTCCATTCTGATGCATTTTCTTTATCTCTCTTCCCTCCCTCCCTCCCTCCCTTCCTCCCTTCTTCCCTTCCTCCCTTCCTCCCTTTCTTCCCTCCTTCCCTCCTTCTCTCTCTGTCTCCCTTTCTCTCTTTCTCTATCCTTCCTTCCTTCCCTCCCTCCCTTCCTTCCTCCTTCCCTTCCTCCCTTCCTCCTTCCTTCCTTTCTCCCTCCCTCCTCCTTCCTCCCTTTCTTGCTTGTTCACTTGCTTTCTTCTCACTCTGTTGCCCAGGCTGCAGTGCACTGGCACAAACATGGATCACTGCAGCCTTGCCTGGGCCCAAGTGAGCCTCTGTCTTCTGAGTAGCTGGGACCACAGGTTTGTGCCACCATACTTGGCTAATTTTTAAATTTTTGTAGAGACTTGATCTGGCCATTTTGCTCAGGCTGGTCTTGCATTCCTGGCCTCAAGCCATCCTCCTACCTGGGCCTCCCAAAGTGCTAGAATTACGGGCATGAGCCACCGCACCTGGCCTGGATGCATTTTTAATGCGTGTGCATGTAGATGCACATAGAGCAAACATTACCATGCACACACACACACATGCACATATATTGGCAGTTAGTAAAACACTTTCACAGAGGGCCTAATGATAACTTTTATTTCTTTGTGTGTGGCAATTTGCAGTTTCTAAATGTTTTCCCATCCAATGAATTCCTTTGATCTTCCTATCAAATTCTCTAAGGCAGTCTATACCCATTTTCTATTTAAGGAAACTGAGGATGAGCAAAAAAAAAAGAGAGAGATAGAGAAAAATCTGTATTTATTGAGGAAATGACTACAGTGCATGCACACACACACACACACACACACACACACACACACACACACACACACACATACCCTACCAGGGCCTGCTCATGGGGCTATGCATTTTTGCACATAGCGTCTCTGTGAAACGTTATCATTTTACCCATCTTACAGATGAGGTAGCATTTGAACTATATCATGCAACATTGCATGGACCCCTGTTTCCTCACAAGTTCAGCAAATTGGCATTGAAGTCACACCCAGGTGGGTATTACAAAGGCTGCCCTAAAGGGTACCAAAAAGAAGAGTCATTTCCATCAGGAATTTTTTCCTCTCACTCAGTCCCAGCTTCTGTAGCCTCTGTAGCTCCATTCTATTTCCTTATGGTTTTTAGTTACTCAGAAAAAAATGAAGCACAGCTGCCAGTTGTCCTCTGAATGATAACTGAAGAGTTATCATTATATTAGCATATATTAGCAACTGTTTTAGTTATGCTGTTGAAGGTGATTTCCCAGTTCCCATCACTTCATATTAGAGTGGACTTAATAGTTACATGCTCCTCAGTAGAGGCTCAAAGCCATAATGTAAAGAACACCCCTCTTTTTCATTACCTGGACCCAAAGACATGTTTCACACAGGTCAGATAATCTTGCAAAAAGCTACTGGCCTGCCCACCAATAGTGAGTATGGATTTGTATAAATAGTCATGGAAGACAGACAGCTTGGGACCCAGTTTTCAGCATCCTTTGTAGCACACCTCCCTGCCTTCTCCCCCATATTTCCCTTGTTTCTCTCCACAGATCTAAATTTACTCCTTTTCCCCAGTCTTTTCTGCCACTCCTTGCAAAGTACACACACGGAGGCACACACATGGAACCTTGTCCATGGCAATTCTTCACTTTGGTCCTTTATTCCCTGATTGGTTTTTCTCTATTTAGTTTCTTCACATCTTTCCAGCACTTACCTCTGGAGCTCAGCAAACTGCCTCCTGGTTTTGTCCTTGTCTCTCTTTGCCACGGTCTCTGCTTCGTGAGTGCTTTTCAGTATCTGCCCTCCACACTGCCATCGTACTGAACTCTCCCAGTGGGAAGGGACTAAATCTCCTCCTTCTTTTGAATTTTCCCCCTGATGCCTGAACACCTGGTGGCCATCTCAGAAGTGACTGACCTACACATCATGTGATGATCCTCCAAGTCAATGGATTATATTCATTTATTTATTTATTTTTGAGATGGAATCTCGCTCTGTCACCCAGGCTGGAATGCAATGGCATGATTTCAGCTCACTACAACCTCTGCCTCCCGGGTTCAAGTGATTCTTCTGTCTCAGCCTCCCCAGTAGTTGGGATTACAGGCGCATGCCATCATGCCTGGCTAATTTTTTGTATTTTAGTAGAGATGGAGTTTTCACAGTATTCCCCAGGCTGGTCTCAAACTCCTGAGCTCAGGCAATCCACCCACTTCATCCTCCCAAAGTGCTAGGATTACAGGCGTGAGTCACTTTGCCCTGCCTGGATTTTTTTTTACAAGTTTTATTTTGTTTTTAATTGACACATAATAGTTGTACATATTCATGGGGTACAGTGTGATGTTTTGATACATGCATACATCATGTAATAACCAAATCAGGGTAATTAGCATATCTTTCACCTCAAACATGTATCATGTCTTTGTGGTGAAGACATCCAAAATCCTCTCTTCTACCTATTTTGGAGTTATTTCTTAAATTCCTATTTAAGGTCTTGCTCTAATTTTGGATATGAATTCAATTTTAGTCAAGAACAATTTTTCGTGCTTATGACATTAGCTCAGGATGACAGGGAAAGTGTAAGAGAGGAAAAATATGATTCTGAGGATGAACACAATTTCTTGGGCCAATTAACTGAGACAGTTCACATGTTTATTATGTTTAAACTATCTGGTGATTAATTTAGGGAATTTTATAGACAGTTTAATACTCTCCCAGCATAAGGAATAAGCCAGTTTATATAAAAGAAGAGAGAAAGAACCCTGAGCTAGATCTACCTCTGATGATGAATATGACAAATGAAAGATGGAGATATTAGAAATTTTTCCTTAAATTTTATAGCTCAAAATGAAGGTATAAATACTCAACCCCCAAATGTTGGGGCATGCATATTACCTCCAGGAAATGTTAAAACCTGATTTGACCATTCCTTGCCCTTCAATGTACACCTTGGCTTCCCTACCCTAGTCATTCCCAAGTTGACATTGCAAACCCTTCCCAATGAATGCTTATGTAAATCATAATTGCTAAGGCAACTCCTTGGGCAAAACCAAATTTAAAACCTAGTCTGATGATCTCTATTTTTTTAAATCATCCTCTTTCATTTTATTGGCCAGGATCAATAGTTGCCTGGGTTTAAACCATGACTATTTATTGAGTGCCTGGGATAGGTATGGTAGAGGTGGCAAGGTAAGGTCAACTCAAGATATTAAAAGAACTGATTGTGCTACTTGAAGTGGATGTGGCTGTCTGGACCATCTTTACACTTTCTCTATTTACTGCCTGAAATGCCCATTCAGTCCCACACCTTCTTCTCTGATGTGTAGCTGGTTCAAGCTTTTTTACTTCACCTTTTCTATTCTCTGCTTTTCCCACCTCTATCTTTTCAGGACTGCTATACATACACATACAGGGGGGAAAAAAAACCCCAACAACTCTTCTTTCCTCTTTCCCTTCCTTTTTTCATCTCTTTTGGTCACTAGATGCCTTCTGATGTTGTCAACTTGGTCATGCAATTGGTTATTTTAGTAGAGAGTCAGGGTGGACGTGCTTCCATGAAAGGGCCACTTGATTAGGTAGCCCAGCATAGATATACCATCAGCTTGTTCTCTCTGCATACATTTTCTCCTATTATTCTGTCTCTCTGTAATCATTCATCTATTCAACAAATATCTGTTATGTTCCTACTATGTGCCAAGAATTATGCTATACCTGTGGGGTTTTTTTGTTTTTTGTTTTTTGTTTTTTGTTTTTTGTTTTTTAAAAAGAATGAAAGAGAGAAAGGAAGAGGAAGAGATTTTAGAAAAAGAGAGAAAAGGAGAAAGAAAGAAACAGCAAAAGAAAGAAAAAATGAAAGAGAAAGAGGAAGAGATTTTAGAAAAAGAGAGAAAAGGAGAAAGA
>CAUYQU010092590.1:0-16175 GCA_963574635.1 Cheracebus regulus
ACGGGGGGGGTGGGGCCGGGGGGGACGGGGGGGTGGGGACGGGGGGGGTGGGGCCGGGGGGGACGGGGGGGTGGGGACGGGGGGGACGGGGGGGTGGGGACGGGGGGGTGGGGACGGGGGGGACGGGGTGCTGGGGGGAGTTGGGGGTGGGGGGGTGGGGGGGTGGGGGATGTTGGGGGTGGGTGGGCTCTAGGGGCCGGGGTCAAGGGTCTGCTTTACTACTTGTGACTTATTTCCCTTATCCTGCCAAATATGGGCACACACAACGCGAGTGCGTCCAGGAGTCAGCTAGGCCTTGCGCCAGGCCCCGAACGGAGGGGACCCCAGGCCCTCCCCGAGCACCGTGCGCAAAGACCTGGTCCGAGGGCCAGGCAGGTCCAGCGCGGAGGCCGCCCAGTGCCGCTCCAGGGCAGAGGCCGAGAGGCGCGCGGAGCTGATCCCTTTGTCCCGGCGCACCGAGGAGCCATGAGGACTATTAAGCGAGGGAGTGGAATGACCGCTTTTTTTTTTTCTTTTTGAGATAAGAGTCTCGCTCTGTCACCCAGGCCGGAGTGCAGTGGCGCGATCTCGACCCACTGCAGCCTCCGCCTCCCGGGTTCAAGCGATTCTCTTGTCTTAGCCTCCCGAGTAGCTGAGATTACAGGCGCGCCCGCCACCACGCCCGGCTAATTTTCGTATTTTTAGTACAGACGGGGTTTCACCATGTTGGCCAGGCTGGTCTCGAACTCCTGACCTCTCAGGTGATCCGCTTGCCTCGGCCTCCCAAAGTGCTAGGATTACAGGCGTGAGCCACCGCGCCCGGCCGGAATGACCACTTTTTAGGACCTCTTACCTGCCGGGCGGAAACTGGAGGGAGCCGGCCGTAGTACAGGGATGAGGTCACGAGCCAGAGTAGGAGTGGAAGGAAAGTATAGATGCAGGCCCTGCAGAGAGGTCGGATTGAAAGGACTCCTCAGATGGGAGGGGGTGGCGAGGGTGGCAGCAGGCTAAGAAGTTATGCCAGGGCTAGGGACAGGGAGCTGGTGTTGAGCTTACAGGCGTTCCTGGGACACGCTGTGGGCCTGGACATGAAGTATGGACTGGAGCCCTGGATAAGGCTTGGAGGGCTGGCCAGGAGTTCTAGGATGAGCTTGCTCTGGCAGAGGCGGGGCCAGAGGAGAGTCCTGGCACCCCCTGCGATGGCTCCTGATGGAATGAGTTCATCTGTGTTTCAGTGATTGACTTTATTTGGCAGAAAGGGAATCCCCGGAAATCTGGGTGTTCTGCTAAGGTGGGGGCATAGAGGGTGGCTGAGGGCTCTGCCTGCACTCAGGGGTCTGTCCTGCACTCTAGGTCCAGATCTCCACGTCTGCGCCACCTGAGATTCTGCCATAGCCCAGCAGAGAGCCCTGCCCCAGAGCAAGGAGACACTGCTGCAGTCTTACAACAAGTGGCTGAAGGATGACATCAAGTCCATCATGGACAACTTCACTGAGATCATCAAGACCACCAAGGTAGGGCAGGGGCGCAAAGGGGAGCAGGGTCTGGGGAGGGGTGGAGACAGGAGAGGCCAGGGACTGAGCAGTGTGAGTGAAGAGTGTTCCAGGCAGGAAGTACCCCGTGCACAGGGAGCCGGTCAGCAGATAAATCAACCAAATAATGGCACGTCCTGGCAGAGCAGCACGGGGGACTCTTGCTGGACTGCCGGGTCCCCAGTTCCTGCGGGTTTGGATGGAGATTTCACTTTTTAGTGCCTCAATTTCTCCTGCATGGTGGGGTCCTGCATTGGTGAGTTTACCTGTGTTAAACAGTTACCTTGGGGTTTGGCACAGAGCCAGTGAGCAGGAGACAAGCAGGCTGAGGGGAGAAGGTAGGCCCCTCCAGGCAGGTGGAGCGGTCAGCACTGGGGCCTGCAAGCCTGCTGATCGTTGCAGCTGCACCAGATTGGGCTGTATCCCTTCTGGCTGCTGCAGACCTGGCAGGCTCAGTAAGCAGTGATGGTAAGCCTGGGAGCTAGCGTGTACTTTGTGCTCGCCACGTGTCAAGCCACTTTGTGTGGCTGTCTGTGTCTGTTCCGCTGAATCTTCATGGGGATTCTGAGGTGGGCACGATTGTCCTCTCCATTTCAGGAGGAAACCCAGGCCCAGGAAATTTGAACTCATGAAGTCTGGCTCTTAACTACTGAGGGCACCTGACACCCACCCTGAGCTGAGCCCTCGAAAGGCCCACTAGGAAGCCCAATCCAGATTAGCCGAATGCACTGGCTGGACTCCTGGCCCCTCTGTTCACCATCTGAGACTCCTTGACTGTACCGGTTGTCCCAGCCTTGCTTGCCCTCCTATAAACCACGGGTGGCAGTCAAGGCTTCTGTGAGGATGTCATGGGCTAATGGTGGTCAAGGGTGTGACACAGTGACTGGCACCTGGGAAGTGATCAGAAAATGGTTGCTGAAAAGAAAAATACATCATCCCTTCACTCATCCATCTAACGATTTACCAAATACCAAGCAAGTGATGACAGTTCCTACCAAACAGGGCTCCCACAGCCCAAAAAGACCGGGCCAAGCTAAGACCCCATCCCTGCACCGAGCATGGCAAGCGGTGTGGGTCGGCCTCCGTTTGTCTTGAGCAAGGTGTCTGTTGTCTCCCATGGCCAGAACAAGAGAGGGTGGAATTGAACCCCTTGCCAGGGGTTTGGCTGACAGCGCTCAGGTCTGTAGAAGGCACCACAGACAGGTCATGGCTAGTGTGGGCAGATGATAGTTACCATCAGCTGGGCTGGGCCAAGCCAGGGGTGTGATGCCTTGGCTGGGTTGATTCTACATTTTCTTGTTTGCCCCCAGATTGAGGACGAGACACAGGTGTCACGGGCCACTCAAGGTGAACAGGACAATTACGAGATGCATGTGCAGCTGCCAACATCATGAGTGGCCAGGGTGGAGGGCACAGCCCAGGCTCCAGGAGCATCAGTCCCCGGTGGGGTTTCCTGGATGGAGGGTAGGGGGCTCTGGGGGTGGCCTGCTCTTCCACTGAGAAGGAGCAGAAGGAGGCGAATGTAGAGATGCTTTAAAGAATGAGGTGGGGGCAAATCATTTCTCAG
This sequence comes from Cheracebus regulus, assembly GCA_963574635.1. Lineage (NCBI taxonomy): Eukaryota > Metazoa > Chordata > Mammalia > Primates > Pitheciidae > Cheracebus > Cheracebus regulus. Next base: position 3,079 of record CAUYQU010092590.1, read on the forward strand.
GAGACTGTCCACACGTGGGGCACCTGGAGGAAGGCTGGGCAGAGACCAGCCATGCCATCTTGTAGCTGTGCAGGTGCCAGGAAGAGGGCAGCCCTTCCTGCTAACTCACAAGTTCCTAAGGTCAGTTGTGAGTGAAAAGGCAAACAGCCGAATGGAACTGTAGGCGCCATTGGATTCCTTCGGATCACAGGAGAAGCACAGCAAGCAGATATTCCTGCAGGTTCATGTCCAAGGCAGAGAATGCACTGGAAAAGGTCCCACAGGAGCCCTGCCCAGCTAGCAGCTGTGCTACCCCTACCCAGGGGCAGGAGGCAGGAGGGATTGCAGTTTTATCTGTGAGGTTTTCGTTTGTAATGAGCAGAATGTGCACCTGCATAATTGGACTGGAGCCCAGTCCTGCAAGAGTGGAAGCCAGAGAGTGGGGGGAGGGGAGGGCCGTCCCTCTGGAACTGACATCCTAGTTTTCTCACTTAATTCTCACAAATGACCCTGTGGAGGTCAGGGATCGAGTCCCACTTTGCAGATGAAGCAGAGGCTCCCAGAGAGGCCATCACTTTCCCAGCATCAGCCACCTGAGGGCAGGGCCACTCTCCCCCCTACCCTGTGCCCACCCTGGTTCTGATGGCCACAGGTCTGAGCCGGTGAGTCCCTGATGAAGCTAGTGTCCTACCTCAAGCAGTTCCTGATCCTCAGTGACTTCCCCTCCATGAACAAGGCCATCGACCAGCGCAACCAGCAGCTGCACGCGCTGCAGGAGGAGTGCGACCAGAAGTCCATCATGCTGCAGGACGAGATCTCCATTGACCTCTATGAGCTGGAGAAGGAGTATTACTCATCCAGGTACAAATAGTGCTGGACTCCCAGTGCAGAGTGGGAGCCTGCCTACCTGGGCCTGGCCAGCAGGCAAGGCTGGCCTGACTCTGAAGGGCCTTCTGCTTTTTCAAATCCTTGCTGGCAGTGGAGCTGTGCCTGGGTTTCAGAGCAGAGCTCCTGGCCAGAGCATTTGATCGACAGATAGTTCACAAGCATCTGCCGGGGCCCTGGGCCTTTCCCACAGTGCAGTGTGATGAAAGCCACAGGACTCACACCAGTTACATAGGCCAAGTCTGGAGAAGGGAGGGCCTGGCTGGCATCCCCTGCAGGGCCTCTTCCTGAGAGCCTCCCACCTCGGGCAGTGCCTCTGGGCCAGTGCTGCGCCTGTTAGCTTCTGAATTCATATTCAGAGATTTTGGTCAAGGCTGGGCCAGCCCCTCCTGGGCACTCAGGTCCATACCTATGTCCAGGGCATCAGGGATGCAATTCCATGTGGATATCACCAAATCCCAGTGTGGAGGAGGCAGGGACAGTCATGGGACTGTGGGGGACGAAACCCAGGCAGGGAGTGGCCTTGAAAGCTGTTGGAGTTCCAATTTCTGACCCACTCAGCCTTATCCGTGGAGCTGGAGCCAGCCTATGTGCCAGGCCCATGCTGGGCCCCAGGGATGCAGAAGGGTCAAAACCCATCATCCTGACCCTCTTGGGGCCATGTAAGAAGCCAGAAACCTGAAACCTTTTGAGCTGGCAGGGCCTGAGAAATCAGAGTCCACGTATTTTTTACCTAGGGAGAATCTTAGGCTGGAGACAGGGAGGCCTTCCTCTCTGACCCCATTAGCTTAAAAAATCAAGATTCAGTCCAGCAGATGCAAAGCCCGTGTCTATCTTGTGCCTTCTCCTGGACAAACCTTTCCTTTCTGGTGGTGGATTGAAAATGCCCCTTTCTGCCCAATGGCCACGCTGGGAGCCACAGACGTCTAGAGCCAGCGTGGCCTGGGGCTTAGTTTCCCTGCCCTGGGCTCAGTGGCACTGCCAGCTGCAGCAGTTCTAGAGTTTTCCAGGGCGTTGTGGGGGGAGTCTTTGGTCCCCAATACTCATTAACTCAGCAGACAGGAGACAGCATTTCCTACATCAGCCAGGTGGCCTCCAGCAGGCGTCCCCACCTCTAACACGGGGAATCCTCACAGTAGCCAGGATGCAGGTGAAGGGCACAGCTAGCCCTTCCCGTGCCTGCAGCTCTGACGGTCCATGCCGCCTCCGTCTGACCTGCAGGCAGGGGCCCTGGCTTTCCTGCGTCCTGCCTCCCTTGCTCCTGCCCTTGTTCAGTCTCAGAACCATCCTGGGCACAGAGTAGCATCCTGAGGAGAGTGGAGGAGGAGAGGCAGAGCCAGAAAGAGCAAATAACCAGTGGCAGGCACAGAGGCGCAGCTCATGCGGGGCGAGGCGGGGAGCGGAGCGCCCTTTGGGGCACCAGCAGGCGGGGGCAGAGGAAACTCTTCCCAGCCCTGGCTGCTTAAAGGTGATGTACAGAGGAGGGGGCAACTGCCTCTGCCACAGGAGCTGTGTGAGGCCACCAGGGGGCGCTGGCGTGGACAGGATGCCTGCGGGAGGGTCACAGGCGGGCCTGAAAGCCCCTCTGGAGGAAGCTGAGGGACTGTTGGGGAAGGCGTGGGAAGCTTGGCACATCTGTCCTGGGTCTGCATCCTACTCTGCTGCAGGGCGGTGGGCAGGTTCCCTCCCTCTCTACCCCAAGGCCAGGCAGGCTGAATTGTGGCCTCACAGCTGCTCTGTCCAGGGGCCCTCAGGGATAGTGGCTGCCCCAAGAGCATCAGCACCAGTTCTGCCTCAGCCATGAAGCCAGCAGCCCCAGGTCATGTAGGGAGTCTGTGCCCCAAATACTCACTGCTAAATGCAGGTGCTGAGAACTCAGAACATTTGTTCCCAGAGAACATAAAGTTTACATATTGGGCCAGGCGTGGTGGCTCACGTTTGTAATCCCAATACTTTGGGAGGCTAAAGTAGGTGTACTCCAGCCTGGGCGACAGAACAGGACTCTGTCTTAAAAATGAATGAAATACAATACAAATAAATAAATATTAGCCGTGTCCCTAAGTTACTCTGCCAATAACTTTTTTTTTTTTTTTTTAGATGGAGACTCTCTCTATCACCAGACTGGAGTGCAACGGCATGATCTGGGCTCACTGCAGCCTCTGCCTCCAGGGTTCAAGCGATTCTCCTGCCTCAGCCTCCCAAGTAGCTGGGATTATAGGTGAGCGCCACCATGCCCAGCTAATTTTTGTATTTTTAGTTGAGATGTGGTTTTGCCATGTTGGCCAGGTTGGTCTTGGAACTCCTGACCTTAGGTAATCTGCCTGCCTCAGCTTCCCAAAGTGTTAGGATTACAGGTGTGAGCCATTGCATTTGGCCTTTTCTTCATGTTTTGTTATTATTATTATTTTGGAGATGGAGTCTCTGTTGCCCAGGCCGGAGTGCAGTGGCACAATCTTCAGCTTACTGCAAGCTCCACCTCCCAGGTTCAAGCTATTCTCCTGTCTCAGCCTCCTGAGTAGCTGGGATTACAGAAACCTGCCACCATGCCCAGTGAATTTTTGTATCTTTAGTAGAGACAGCGTTTCGCCATGTTGGCCGTGCTGGTCTTGGACACCTGACCTCAGGTGATCCACCCGCCTTGGCCTCCAAAGTGCTGGGAATACGGGTGTGAGCCATCGTGCCTGCTGCCTTCATGTGTTTTGTTATGTTTCAAATGAAAGAAGCAGTAGCTTGGAACTGGAAAGGGGCTCTTGAAGGGGCACAGGGTTGACCTCTCCCAGGTTACTGAGGAGAGGCCAAACCTGCTCAGCCTCCTGGACTTGCCTGTGGGCCACTGAAGAAACCCCAGGTCTTGGTCCCCAGCGCTCCCAGAGCCTGGTATTCCTCTTCTGTCCCAAGTCAAGGGAAGAGCACTAGCAGGTGAAGGGGTGAGCGGCTTGTTGACATACAAATTCCAAGTGATTAGGACCATATCTGTCAGGCAGCGGAGGCTGCCGATGTCAGATGACCTCATTAGAGTCTGCCTGGGTGGCGGGAGAGCATGGTGGCAGGAGTTTCCATGCCCCTTTGTGGGCAGCTTGGGAGGGCAGCAACTTGTATTCGCCCAAACTCCAATCAGACAGACTCAGGCAGGTTAATAGGTCACGACATCACAGTGTGGCTTCTTGTGGACAGAATCTGATGAAGCCCAGGTGGAGCTTTGTTTCTGTTTATCCACATAGTACTTAAAGCTGCCAGACCAGGCCTTTACGTAAAAATGACCTAATTTGAACCCAATGGGGAATTACCATGGAAGTCACTGATCAGATAAAGTAAGAATCCAGTTTTTCTCATCTTCAGAAAACAAAAGTGAAACCGAAGTGACAAGATTTGACTAGAAAGTGTGGGCTGCTGAGAGCAAGACCTAAATAAGCTTAGTTTCCCAGGCCCAGTGTCCTCTGGTATTATGACAATGACATTAAGTCTTTCAGTGGGCCAGGTCCATGATACACGTTCCTTGTGTGACCTTCCTGACTGTAGGAGGTTGGCCAGAGCGTCTCCATCTTCAGATGGGCAGAGGGAGGTTGGCTGGCCGCACTGGCTCGTGGTGGGCTGGAGACTGAGTTCGGATCTTGTTACCCCAAAGGCTGGGTTCCTCGCTCCTTGGTGGACTGCAACCTTCTGGTCTGCAGAGGCTGGTCCACAGGGACGAGCAGTCCAGCTAGTTTCTGCTGGCAGGGGCTGGCAGGCTCCCCGCAGCTGCATCTCTTGTCTCTCTGTCTCTGGCATCAAGCTCCTTGCCCTGGCAGCCAGGGACAGTGTCCTCTTGCTCCCGGGAGCCATGCTCTGTAGAAACTGCTGAGATTGCTCAATGCAGGAGCTAGGCATTTGGAAGCCATGGGAAGGGGCTAGAAACTCTAATGAACTCAGCAGTCCAAACTAATGTCCATGCCTGCAGCTGCTCCTCACTGCCTATTAGACACTCTGCAAAATGTAGCTTCTAAGCAATTTATACCCATAAACAGCAATATTGGCACTTAACGGGTTCTGCCTGGCAGCTCCTCACCAAGGTAACAGAAAAGCTTCATGGCGCCTTCCTCTCCAGTGTGGCCTTCGGTGTTTTTAACCTGTCCTCAAGAGTGGCAGAGCTAGTCCTAGGCCCTAGGAGCTGGCCTTGGCTCTAGTTGAAGTGCTGGGGAAGCGAGGATGGTCCTGAGGACACCTGAACCTGCTGGTGGCACAGGCACTGTGAGGCTCCTGATGAGCATCGTGAGGGTGGCTGTCTGGTGTGGTGGGGTCCTGGTGACGGTGGCGGGCTCTGTCGTACCCTACTCTGTACTATGAAGGAGCAAGGAGAGAAGGCAAAGAGGAGCTGACTCACTTTTCTTTGTGTGCTGATCTTAATGGGAGGTCAAAACACATCCACCCTACTCTTTAGGGGAGTGTGAGGGAGAAGTAGGGGAGGTTGTGGTTAGGGGGGCTCCTCTCAGAAGATGGGGCCCAGTTGTGCTCAGTTACTTCTTTCCTACAGTTGTGATTTTGATCACACAGTTTTTTAGTAAAGCCAGGCCATCATCTCCCACTTTGGGCTGTGCGACACCTTCTGTGGCCCTGCAGGGTGCAGTGTAAACCTCTAGAGCAGCACGGGAGGGAGGCTCGGGGAAGTTCTGCAGCTGCAGTGAGCCACTGAGGTCGAGCCAGCCCTAACAGCCTGATGTGAGAAGCCACTGGACCGCTTCTTCTCCCATCCCCATGGTTGCTTTTCCCTGGGTTTAGATGAGGTGAAGCCCCGTGTCCTCATTTCTAGGATGTGTGGGACGGCAGCCCCAATTCTTGGTGATCAAGGAAATCTGACCTGCCTTTTTCCTCAGTGTTCTCATTCACCATGAATTTGCAGGCTGCTTTTCTTAATTGCTTTTTGTCCTGAGTGTGAAGAGAAAGTGGAGTTTTCTGTGTGGTGTGGGAGCTGCAGGTGGCTGTGATAGTGATCACTGTATGCCCACGAAGTCATCTCTCAGGGTGGATATAATTACGTTTCTCAAATCCCCTTCAGTCGTCTAAAATAACCACCCCTCTGAGAGGAATCTCAGTCTTCCTATTAAGCTCCTGAGATGCTGTCACTGCTTATGAACCATATCTTGCTTGATGGCGCGGTTCTTGGAGAGACTTAATGAGAAGCTTGGCCACATAGGCGGGCTAACTGTGTCATCTCCTTCCTACAGCCTGCCAGGTCAGCAGCCACCTCTGGCTCTGCTGTCACAGTTCTCTGATGGGGGGGAGGGGGACTGTCACGGGTTTTATGTGCTCGCCATGTTTACACAGGTCACCTGTGTGCTGGCTACCGGCAGTGGGCTGAGTGCCTGCAGTGTGGCTGCTCTTGTCTGTCCCGGGTGCTGTGTGTCATGCCTGAGTTGGGGGCTCTTCTCTGCTGTGCTGAGGGAACACTGGCTTTGGGACGTGTTCTAGAGTGGCATGACATGGGTCCAGTGGCCAAATGGAAGTTGTGACCAACATGTGTGTGGGGAAAGAGGTTCATGTCAGGCCTGGTCTTTAAACATGGCTTTTTCAGTGTTAAGTCCAAACAGTCCCCCACGTTAGGGGATGCTCATTAGATGGTGGCTGGTTTAAAGGAGACTGCATCAGCCTTACAGCTAGTCCAGCCTTCAGTCTGGATCAGGCTTGCCTTTGAAAAGCAGTAGATGTGTTCAGTTCAGAGTGCAGTACCCAAATGTTTGCATATTTTTCCCCAAAGCCAAGAGCTGTGTTTGTCTCCTCACCATGTTCGTGCAGGGAAGGAGGTGTGAATTGGCTGTCCCACCTTCTCTTTTTTGTATTTTAATCCTCTTGACCCAGACACTCAAATTAAGAGCCGCAGACTCATCAAAGAGACCGTTAAACACTGTCTCAGTCTCATGGGCTGTGCACGTAGCAGATGAGCATGTTAAATGCAGGTCCTGCAGCTGGGGGAGGCTTAGACTGCAGCCCATGGCTGGGGCTGGTTTGCTCATCTGAGGTCAGCGAGTGGCTCACAGCTCTGATTTTAGAAGCAAGTCAGAACACTTCTGGTGTCTGTCTTGGGTGTGGATTATAGTCTGCCTCCCTGCTGCTGTTGGGGTGCACACCCTAGGAGTCCCACCACAGCTCCATGTCATCTCAGAGGTCTGCACAGCCTCTTGTTGAGCTCTTCCTTCCCCGTGGTTGCTTTTCCCCAGGTTTAGATGAGGTGAAGTTCCGTGTCCTTGCCAGGGCTTCCCAGCTAGGCACAACACAAAGGCCATTACTTGAGCACAGTGGCACATCACATGCCAAGGTGGTGTACTTTATCTCTTCCACAGAATATGGGTGATTACACTGTTGCTGGGCATTTAGAAACCAATGGGGCCATGAAGCAGAACCTGGGGAGGGTGTGTGGCATCACCTTTTCCCACTTCCCAGTGTGATGCGGGCATCTTGTGCTCGTCCTTTGCATTGGCTCTGATATTCACAGGGGAGTATTTGGGGTCTTTTAAAAAATAAAAAATAAAACAAGGTCTTTCTCCTAGTGAGGTTGGAAAGAATCTTAGCAACCATTAGCTCATCTAGCCTCACTCTACTGTAGGATAGTAGAGATGCTATCTCAAATGGCTTGGTGAGTCCCTGGGTCAATCCTCAAGCTGTTTGAACCACGTCTCCCAAATGGCTTGGTGATTCCCTGGGTATCTGTCAGTCACTGTGATGTCTCCCATCACTTCAGTGGAGTCAAAGGTTGAGTAAATTTGTGTGGAACTGACACTGCAGGGTGCAGGCTCACTGGGTTTGGGGAGAATGGCCACCTGGCTTTGCAATCTCCACCTCCACCCCCTGCCACATGGGAGCCAATCTGCAGTTCTGACCTAGCCAGGGCCCCCCTTGACAGACTGGAGGGTGATCTGAAAGCCGGGGCTTGTTAACTGAGATGGGGAACCTCAGCAGTGTCTAGGAGTTTGAAGCAACTTTAAAGATGGTGAAAAGTAAGAAGCATGTAGATACATCTTCTTTTGTTCCAACAGTAGGTTTAGTCAGCCTTAGGAGGGACTATTACAGCTGACGTTTGCTCGCCTCGCCTGTGGGGGTCAGACTTTCAGGTGCTCTTTAGAGTCTGGCTTCCCCACTTGCATTTGTGGGTGGGTCCCCTGATCATTCTCCGAAGGACTTGCTGTGTTACAGGATTTCTTTCCCTTTATTTCTCAGTTTTGTGTTGAGTATTAAAAGTGAATGGGGTAAACCTGCGTAAAGTTTGTACCGGGCATCCAGTAGTGCATGTTGGCCACCTAACCCAGCGGTCATAAATGACCTGACTCACAGGACAGCAGGAAGTCATAAATGTTTTCTTTGCCTTTGACATTTAACAGCAATTTCACACACTTGCATTTCATTGCTGTTGAAACAGCTGCCCATCCCATTTGTTAGTGTGTTTTAATTTACTCAAGATTATGCAGGCTTTGACAAAATCCCAGTGCTTTCTAGCCATTAGCAGTACCAGCTTCATGCTGCGCTGACAGTTGCTGTGTATATTTGGGGACTGTCAGGATCTGATAGTCCCTAGGTGAGATCCTGAGCTTGCAAGGGGGAGCTCTGTCAGGGGCCAGGAAACACCAGCCTGGTTTGTAATGGCACATGCGCTCTCCAGAGCCTGGGGCTTCCTCCTCCTGCTCTGGAGACTTTTGGCTAACCATAAACACTTGATCTTACCATTCAGTCAACCATGTGGTCCTCTATGCCTGGGACCCTGGCTGTCACCTAAGCCAACCCTTGTTCTGTCAGGGCGTTTCTGGGCATCACCGGGCAGGCTGAGAGGTCCAGGCCTTGGGACCTCAGCCGTGTATGACCTGCAGGCTGGGGTCAGGTCTTGGCCTTGCACCATCAGGTCCTTGAGGCCTGGGGAAACCCCTTCCTGCTGGGCTTAGTATGCTCATTTGTAAGGTGAGGGGTTGGCCCAGAGCCGTGGGGATGCCTGGCAAAGTGCAGTGGTGCCTCAGTAGGGAGGTTGCTGCTGGCATGTCACGGGCAGAGGCCAGGCTTGCTGTGTCATAGCCTGTAGCACCCAGGATGACCCACGGCAAACAGTGGCCCAGCCTCAGATGCCAGTAGTGCCGAGGTGTGGAAACCCTGGATAGACGACCTCTAAGTGCCTTTTCAGATGTCATTCTGTGATTCCAATTTGTAAATACCCTTGACTGAAAAGAGAAGCTCTGTGTCTTGTGGCAGCACCAACTTCGATGACTGTAGTTGCCTGCCAAGGCACTGGAGGAAATCACAGTGGCAGAGTGTTAGGGCTGCTGCCCTATGGGGTCTGCACCAGAGTGCCCAATGCTGCATCGTGTGTCTCTGGGACTGATACTTGGATTGTCGCATGTGTCCAGACTCATAGGGTAGCACTCAGGAGCAAGCACTGAGAGCCCCCTAGTCTGTCCTCAGAAGGCGCCGGGGCTGACCAAAGAAAAGCTCTTACCTTCCACAGCATCTGTTCCTCATGCACATCCCGCCCAAGGACATGCCCAGCTGCGGTCTGGGGCTCCCTGTCACAGTCACCTCACACTTGGGTTTCTGTGGCCCTGCAGTTCCTCCGAGTCACAAAGCAGTACCTGCCCCACGTGGTGCACCTCTGTCTGATCAGCACTTTCCTGGAGGACGACATCCGCATGTGGTTCCCGTGAAGGGGGCAGCGCGACTGCATCGACACCACCTGGAACTGCAGCTACCTGCTGGCCTCGTCCTTCGTCTTCCTTAACTTGCTGGGACAGCTGAGTGAGTGGCTCTGAGAGTGGGCAGGATTTACTGGGCTTCTTATTCCATGATCATTAGCAGTTGGGAAGCTATGTGTGAACTCTCCACAGTAGAGCAGTTAATTTCCCACCTCAGGTGGGCGGCTGACTTGGGAGCTGACTGTGGGAAACAGCCCATTCCTTATTACAGCAAGGGCTCCACTTACTATGTTTGTGTTAAGTCCAGTCAACTTACCATATGTGGTCCTTGCCTATCATTAATTCTCACAGAAGTTGCTTTTTGCTTGTGTAGGTGGTTTTCCTCACCTGCCTCTGGACGAGAGGGCTAGGTGAGGTGGCAGTGTATCTAACCAGTGCTCCTCCCCCGGCACCCATCCTCAGACCCCCTAACCCTTTTCCTTCTCCCCCGCTGGCTGCGTCCTGGTGTTGAACAGGAACTTTGTACAGTACGCCTGCTTCGGGCTCTTTGGAATCATAGCTCTGCAGGTACACGGGTGTGCGGTTGGGGCTCCCTTCTCTTTGCTCTGGCGGAGCAGAGCTTCTGAAAAGACATCCTTGAGGGTTCAGTGTCACTCCCTCTTCAGCCCTCTGCACGTCTCTGACTGCCTGGAGCTCCTTTCTCTTCTGGGGAAGTCGTGAGCCCAAGCAGGGCTGTTGGGTCATTAGGTACAGGGCCATCTTTTGCCACATTCCTGTGATTATTGTGACAAGGGGAAGTCCTGAGCTTAGCTGCAGTCAGGATGCTGTCTTGTTATCACATTGCTTCATGAAGAAGAATACCTGGTTATTCAGAATGAAATGCTGGGAACAGAATATCTGAATCCACATCAGTGGTCTCAATCACTTTGTTCTCTGGAACATCACATTGCATTTCTTGAGAAATGCAGAACCACATTTTTGAGCCTAGATCTGTCCTCGGTCTCCTCTGTTGGTTTTGTGTGTTTTAGACTCCAGCTGACATTGGAGAGACATTGCTTAAGGCTATTATGAATTCTGCGGAAATGCCTTTGGAAAGGCTGAGACTCATGTGTCTCTCTCTCCCCCCACCCAGATGATTGCCTACAGCATTTTATGGGACTTGAAGTTTTTGATGAGGTATGTGCATTCTGGTTGGTGAGTTTTAGTATACACTCCTCGTTTAGGCTGAGCATTGCAAATCCAAAGTCTGAAATGCTCCAGAATGGGAAGAATCTTGGACACCAACATGACGCTCCAAGGAAGTTCTCGTTGGAGCATTTCAGGTTTTGGATTTTCAGATTTGGGATGCTCAACCGATAAGTATATAAATATACCAAAATATGAAACACTTTGGGTCCCAAGTGTTTCAGGTTAGGGATACTCAATCTGTATTTCTAAACTCAGTTAGCATCTTTGGGTCAAAATCAAGCTTGTCCAGCCTGTGATCCATGGGCTGAATGCAGCCCAACACAAACTCATAAATTTTCTTATTATGAGAGTTTTTGGGATTTTTAAATTTTATTTTTTTAGCTCATCAGGTATCATTAGTATTAGTGTATTTTATGTGTGGCCAAGCCATTCTTCCAGTGTGGCCCAGGGAAGCCAAAAGATTGGCCCTTTGGTCTGAACTGTGCCTCTTAGAAGCAGGTTCTGAAGAGGATACTGCAGAGCCCCTAGAATAGTAGTGACTGAAGTCATCTCTTCTGCCCCTTATTTCACAGGTGTGGGGACTCAGGGTCTGACTGGAGGACATGGCTGCTCATGGGGACCCAGCTGGTCAACACAGAAGCTGTGACTTGGTTCTGCGTGTGTTCAGGTAGCCCATCGCTGTCAAGTTGTAAAGACACCTCTGTCTCTTGAGCTATGTAAGGTTTTACATGGGTGTAACTCCAGAGTCTGAAGTCCTGTGCGCATGCCTGCCTGGTCCTGCTTTGCAGATCACTGGGTTTGGAGAAAGGGAAGTAAGGGCCTTCCTATATGCGCGCCAAGGTCTCCCTGCACCTGGTCTGACAGGCAGGCCAGATCCCGGTGAGGCTTGGCTTCAGTGTGCATATCTGTTCCTCAGGAACCTGACCCTGGGAGGAGGCCTGTTGCTGCTCCTAGCAGAATCTCGTTCTGAAGGGAAGACCATGTTCGCGGGCGTCCCCACCATGTGTGAGAGTTCCCCCAAACAGTATATGCAGCTCGGAGGTAGGGTTTTGCTGGTTCTGATGTTCATGACCCTCCTTCACTTTGACGCCAGCTTCTTTTCTGTAAGTATTCCTGCTTGCCTGAATGGGTCTGGTGTCCTGTCCTACTAGAGAGAATGTTGTCCCTCCCCTCATCCCCTCCCTATTCACCCCTCCCTGGTTGGGTAGTAACCACAGCCTGGGGGAGCTGCTCAAATGGAGCAAACCTTTTGATCCCATTAAAACAGACCAAAAAATCATCAATCCCTTGTGTGTCAAGGCTTCTTTCCAGCAAGTGAAGGCCAGAGCCTCTAACCTTGGTGGAGTGTGCTTGGTCCTTGGTCGGCCAAGGCTCTCCACCCAAGCTCCTCTTACATTTTGGAAGATGGTGATAAGGGAATTCCTTAGAGTTAGAAAGAACGTTTGCAAATAGCCTATCCCTGGTTTTCCTCTTCAAGTAATGAAAATCCTTAGCATCAGTCATGTAATGATTGGCAACCTGTGGCTACCTGGCCTATCTGTGCAGGGGTTCTTTGCTGCATTCGTAGTCGCTTAAACTCCTAGGCACAAGTTTAGGACCGTTCTTTGCAAATCAGTCAGTGGATCTTCTGTGGAAATGGAATAGAATTCTGGAGATCCTACTGAAGACACTCCTGTGCTTGACCTCCATTTCATGTTCACAGCTTGACTAGCATGTTAACAAGTGAATCACATGTTCTGTAACTGTCAGAGGATGGATGGATTTTCCAGAAAGCAGATCCTCAGATGGAGGTGAGCCTCAGGAAGCTAACCAGGGTTCCATACTTGTGAGAAAGGGAATGTAAGCGAACGTAAAGGAAGAAGTTGAGCTGCGATGCCTTCTCCAAAGAAGCTTCAGCCAACTCTGGGGGCAGTTCTGAAGCTGAGGTCCTTTTAGAGCTATCTTGCATTGTAACGGAGGGGTCTGAGGTTTTAACCTCTGACTGAGCATTGGATGCCAGCCACCCAGAAAGAGGTGTGACTTCTGGTGAGCCAAGCCCAGGAGGGGCTGACTGCTGACCTCTGCCTGCCTGGGGACATCCAGTAGCTGGGAGAACAAACCTTTCATTCCTGAAAGGTTTATGTAAACAAAAGCATGTGGCAAAAAACACACTGAACATATAGCCCTAATACAAGCCTCAAAAGCAGTAATAAGGAAGTACATTTTCCTACTTTCTGTGGTCAGTAGGAAGTCACAGGCTGCCCTAATCAGAAACTGGTTTTAAAGTCAAGTCAACCTCATCTTAGTTCTGGAATGCTTGTACCTTCTGGGGCTACAGGGCTTCAGTGTTTTGACTTGGAGTGGAATGAGAATTGTCAGGAGGAAACCCCATGACTGGATCACCACTATCTGAGGGAAGTGGCT